>OZ005659.1:35070014-35247080 GCA_963930645.1 Salticus scenicus | reverse complement strand
TGGAGTTGCCCGAAGAATACTTCTGGCGACTGTATATTCGGAAGTGGTAAATTTTGCATGAACTCAAATTTACTGCCGAAACCCGCTATGTGATTTCGCTTGACGTGTTTCTGCACTAAACAAAAACTTCAATATAAAATATGACCCATTGGGAGGCTTGACAGTTTACATGTTTTTGCACAAAACGTTGTGTTTACAGTAGGCCATTTCGATTCTATTTATATCTCATTTTCGCAAAAAATGTCAGTTGACTGGTTTCTGAAATAAACGATTCAATTATTCATCTACTGAAGAGAATCAGGTGCGCGCGCATACAGAGAAAGATATGATACAAGCAATGACGCAGTAATCTCGTCATGAATGCGTAAGCAGTGACGTCACACAGCAAAAAGAAATATGACAGCCGCGAAATAGATTTCCCATATCGGCCATCATGACCACGCAGGAGACCTCGCCTGAAGGTTATTGTTGGCAATACTTTATGAATGAACTGCATATCATTATAATAATTACTATTCTTGAAGCTATTACTTTACAAAACATTGAATTAAAGTATTATGTACATATTTACAATTAACAGATGACGTATTATTAACTAACATATTTCAAACTATATTGACACCATAGTCAACTCAAAACATAAAAAAGGTGAACCATATCACTGAACAAGAAGAACACGAGTATGTGTTACCATTACGACGATAAACGATACAACAACTACAACCGCCAAAAGCGGGAAGGCAGATGAACACGAGATGCGCGCCAAGGTCGGCGCATTATAGCCAAACTACGGTGAGCGGCAACATACCGGCCCACCTTGAAACATTGTTGCAAAATTAGAGTTCTAATACAATAATTACAATTAATTATACGAAAATATTACATATGCAATTTGAATAATAAACTTATACAAGAGAAATAGTAATAACATTGTAAACAATAAAATAATACAATGAAATACAATAAGCAAATTCAGTTTAACTAAATACATTATTCATTTTCAAACTTTTTTTTTTTACTTTTCCAAAGGTAAAAGAGCAATTTTTGAAATGGCTCGTTTACATGTCCCATTTTTTTGATTTAACAGAAACTACTCTTATTTTTTTTATCCTTTCCTGGAATAATTTCTACTATTCTACCCAAAATCCAACTACATATGGGCAAGTTTTCTTCCTTTAATAGCACCATATCGGTATTTTTAATGTTATCCGTTTCAATTCTCCATTTGTTTCTTTGTTGTAACGTATTTAAATAATGAGTTTGCCATTTTGTCCATATCCCTTGAACTATTTTAGTTAATTTTTGCCAGGTATCTTATTTATCATCTAAAACCTATCTGTACCAATTTTGAACGGCCTAACTGTAATTCTTTTTGTTTTTGTCCCATAGCCCCCCCTTACCGCTCCTCATAATAATTTTACAAATTTGAAAATATCCGCAATCGATTTGTAGGTATCGAAAACCCCTATGTACCAATTTTGAACGATCTAACTCTATTTTTATTTCCCCCCCCCTTCCTCTCCCCTCCCCTCCTGATAACTTTACACTTTCGAAAATATCCCCATTAGACTTGCAGGCATTTAAAACCTATCTGTAGCAATTTTGAACGGCCTAACTGTATTTCTATTTGTTTTTTGCATAGCTCCCCCCCCCCTTGCTGCCCCACCTGGGGGCTGAATTTCTAAAATTCCAGAAATTGGTTTTTAGATATTTGCATTAGCTATATTTTAAAGCAAGAATTTCACGTATATCTGTTTTTTTGTTTGAGATATATAGGATTATGTGAAATCACGTTTAACGCATGTGAAATCACGTTTCGCCCCTGCCCCCCTTGGAAACCGAATTTCTGAAATTCCAGAAATCGATTTTTAGACATTTGTGTTCGCGATATTTTAAAGCAAAAATTTTACGGATATCTGTTTTTTTTTTTTTGTTTGAGATATGAAGGATTTTGTGAAATCACGTTTTGCCCCCCCCCCCCCCCCCCTTGCGGGGCGAATTTTGTAAAATCGCTTCTTAGTGGATGCCTACGTCATAGAAAGAACATTGTCACAAAATTTCATGCTTCTAGGTCCAGGGGTTTGGTCTGGGCGATGATGAATCACCCCCTCACACACTCAGTCAGGAAGAACGATTTTATATACATACTATTTTAGGATACTACGCCCGCTTCGATGGTTACTATATTTAAATGAATTTTCAAAAGAATTAGATTAGTATTTATTTTTTACATCCCATCATAAATAAAAACTAAAAAATATATATTGATATAGATCTAAACCTTGCTTCGGGTACCCATTGCCTACGGCAGCTCTTCCTTCTTTCTCTTTCGCGGGTCCAGGTTTACACTGCCTGCAGAAATGTCTTTCGCGGCCACTTCATTTTGGGTATTTAGCGAAGACAGGTGGATCTGCTATTATTTAAAAACTACGATTTTAAAGATGACTGTATCTCAACATCTATTAAATATTTTAGTTTTTGAACCATGTATTTTATAGCCCCCGCTATTTCCACTGCATTACCATATCATACCGTCATACCGAGCAGTATAATAAATGAAATAAAAAGTATATTTTCTTTTAAAAGGAATTAAATGCATAAAAACAAATAAAAAATTAATCAGTTTAATCGTGTCTGCTATATACTACCATTTTTTCCCGATAAATACAATAAAAAAAAGACAGAGAAAGAGAAAGAGAAAATATTTTTCTTTTAAAGGAATTATTTAAAAAATGAAAAATAAAAAGTTGTTATTCTATAAAAATTATGCATAAACATAACTGTTATAAATATGTTTTTAAGTTTTAAATTTAATATACTTAATTTTTTCTACTGCATTGCCATTTTATTTTCATTATCTTATAAATAAAGCAAAGAGTTTGTCGGGAACTCTTCCGGGTGGACCACTACTATTTTTGATTGGTCTAGATTTAACTACTTTGGTTGTGAAAGTTGGCCATTTTTTTTAAAGTAAAAACTAATGAATTTTTTAAAAGGTACTGCATAGATGTTATACTTTTTAAAAGAGCTCTAAAAACTGTTCATTTTTTGTGTGGACACTATATATATCAAGTTATAAAGATACTAGCAGGCTTTGCCCGCTTCGCTGGACACTATATTTAAATGATTTCTTTGTAACTGAATATATTTCGATTGGCGACTATTTTCGTCACAGCTTTAGTATGGGACCTCCTTGGCAATATCAAACATTTTTTGAATTCTTCGAATATTCTGGAAACAGTTGAAGCTGTTACTCGTACAGTATAAGTCATTATTCGATGAATGTTCTGGGACAGTCTAAAAAATAGCCACTTGTTCCACAGGAGTAAAGCAAATAACATCAACTACACCAGAGCAAAAATTTTCGCTCACTCACGAAAAATGTCCAGTTGCTTAGAGCTCAATCCCTAAAGTGCAATGGCTCAGAATAGGTCTCTGAATAACTCTGGATCGCAGTGACTGTTATATCTGTTGCGTCTTTATTTAAGAGCAGCTGCAGTCAATCTGACTGTTGCCACGCACTGGTGGTTACATCTTATTCATACAGTTACGGTTACATATCTTACATATATATATACAGTTACGGTTACATATCTAACATCTCCCCTTTTACAAAGAATGACACACAAAAAATGTTATTAAGATATTTACACTATGAATTAAAAAAGGAAGATACAAATATAAACAAACAAATACACAAGAACACTTACTTTGTTACAAAAACAATTACTTATTTACTACCCCGTACCGGTTAGGGGGCTTAATTATACGACCATATTTGGTAATGTATTGTTTAGAGTCCGATTTCTTTTTTGAATTATCATTATTAGAACCATTACCATTCAAATTAATATTTACAGAGTCTTTGTTAGTAGAAGTAGAACCAGTCACTTCAAAATCCTGTTCAAAAATTGTCTCATTATAAGAAGGTTTTAAATCAATTCTATTTCTTCTTAAAATGTTATTTTTTTCATTTCTTACCCAATAGCTTCTAGGGTTTTTATCTCTTTTAATAACTATGCCTCTTTCCCACTGATTTCCAGAACGAATCAAAACATTTTGATTATTTGAAATTTCCGATAAGGGTCTAGACGTTCTATCATAATAGAATTTACTTAAGTTTTGTTTATTTACAATTTTATTTCTGATGTTCGTTTGGAGTTCTGGCTTTAATAATTCTCTATTTATTGGTAATTTAGTTCGTGTTCGTCTACTCATTAAGGCTTGAGCGGGAGAAAAATTTAACCCTTTTATGGGCGTATTTCTATATTCTAGGAGTGCACTGTTAATATCCTGATTAGACTCATAACATTTTTTCAACATATTTTTAGCAATTTTTACACCGCTTTCGGCTTGACCGTTTGATTTCGGGTATCTCGGACTACTATTTACGATTTCAAAATCCCATTCCGATGAAAACTTTCTAAATTGATACGAATTAAAGGGCATGTTATCTGCGACTAGAATTTTAGGAATTCCATGCGAACTAAATATCACTTTTAATTTCTCAATTATTTCATCTGCTTGTTTATTATTTAAGGGAACAATTTCTAACCACTTAGTTAAATAATCTATATGACTAAGTAATTATTTTTCCTAAATTCACAAATGTCACACCCTATTTTTTCAAACGGTAATGACAAAATGTCATGTGAAATGAGTGGTTCTTTACAATTTTTTGGTCTGTACTTTTCACAAACAGAGCATTTAGAAATTAAATTTTCAATATCATTTCCCATATTAGGCCAATAAAAAATTACTCTAGCTCTAGATTTACTTTTTTCTATTCCGAAATGTCCATCATGAATTTTATTAAGCATTTCTTTTCTAAGATCAACAGGAACAACTATTCTACCATTATAAAAGACTATTCCATCTTCTTCAAAAAGATCTTGTCTTAACTTATAATAAAATCTTACATTTTCTGTAACATCTTTTTTACTGTTAGGCCAACCATTTTTACAATAAGTTACTAATTTATTTAATACTGGATCTTTTAAGGTACATTTCTTAAACTCATTTAATTTTCTATCAGTTACATGCATATGTCTTGTAGCTTTTACACAATGAACAATTTCTTTTAAAAACTCATCTGTATCATATTCATTAAGATAAGATCTAGATAATAGATCAGCAACATACATTTGCTTACCTGGTACATAAGAGACATCAAGATCATATTTAAGTAACTTTAATTTAATTCTTTGTAACCTACTAGATAAAACATTTACAACACTTTTATTATGAATTGACACTAAGGGTTTATGATCAGTATGAACAGTTATTTTTCTACCATTAATATAATTATGAAACTTTTTAGTAGCAAATACTATGCTTAAATACTCTTTTTCGATTTGTGCATAGTTCTGCTCAGCCTCAGACAAAGCACGTGATGCATAGGAAATCGGTTGTCCCTCTTGTAACAAACAACACCCTAGTCCACTTTTAGAACTGTCACATTGCAATACAATTTGTTTATTAGAATCAAAAACACCAAGTACAGGGGCTGTGCTTATTTTTTCTTTAAGTTCATTAAGAGCTTTTGTATGCACTGGTAACCAATCAAATACTACAGATGTTTTGAGCAATTCCCTCAAAGGAGCAGTTATCTCTGACATGTTAGGAATAAATTTCCTTAGATAATTAATTAATCCTAAAGTTTTTTGCAACTCTTTTTTATTACTAGGTGCCTGTAAATTCATTACAGCTTTAACCTGTTCAGGGTCTGGTTTAATTCCATTTTTATTAAATACATGACCCAAATACTTAACTTCATTAACGCGATATTGTAACTTTTTAGGATTAAATTTTACATTTAATTTTCTTGCTCTTTCTAATACTTTAAGAACAATTTCATCATGCTCCTTTTCAGAATTTGCACAAATTAACATATCATCAAAATAAATAATCACACCAGGTATATCACCAAAATTTTTTTCATTAGCTTTTTGAAACAATTCAGGTGCAATATTTAAACCAAACGGAAGGCGGTTAAATTTAAAACAACCAAAGGGAGTACTAAACTGACATAATTTACTAGAAGGTTCATCTAATTTAATTTGGTAAAATCCATCCTTTAAATCAAACACACTATACATAGATTTATTACATAACTTAGGCATTAATTCTTCAATCGTTGGTATTAAATGACATTCTTTTTTAATAACTTTATTAAGATCCTGTGGATCTAAGCATATTCGAATTGACTTGTCAGGTTTCTCTACTATAACTAAATTATTAATCCATCCATCTGGATTCTCTACCCTACTTATAATTTTATCTTTTTCAAGAGCAATTAATTTCTCTTTTAATTTTGGTTTTAAGGATTGTGGAATCCTTCTGGGGGGTTTAACTACTGGCTTGGCATTACCATCAATTTTAATAGAACACATTAAATTAAATGTTCCTAACCCATGAAAAACATCTTTATTTTTCTCAATAAATTCATCCTTATTTTTTATTTCAGTAGAATCTACTTTTTCTCTTTTAATCAAACCCAATTCAATACAACTAGGTAATCCTAACAATGTTTTAGAATAATTATTACAGTTTACAACAATAAAATCTAGATATTTAGTACAATTATTCATTTTACACTCTAAGTTAACTATACCTAGGGGTTTAATTAAATTACCACCATACGCTTCTAAAATAATCTCAGTAGGGCTTAAGGAATAATTACATTTCAGCGATTTAAGTAAATCATTATGTATTATATTTACACACGAACCAGTATCTAATTTAACTGATAAGATTTTATTTCCTACCTTTAGCGATTGTATCCAGCTTGAATCCTTAGCACACAGCACTGAATCTACAAAAATACATTTTTCTATATTATTAACTCTCTTGGAGTTAAACCTATTTCTACACCCACTAGCAAAGTGATTTAACTTATCACAAATTTTGCATCTTTTTCCAAAAGCTGGGCACTTTCCTCTAACATGATTATAATTACATTTTTTACACAGATAAATGTTTTCTTTTTTATTTTCACTTCCAGCAGCTGTCTGCGTTCGCGACGTCGAATTGTTCGAAGTCTTATTTTTTGCTTGTTTATTTTTTCCTATTAGAGACACAGCGTCTGCTACAGTACTCGTTTCGTTTAGAATATTTACTTCTGATTTCCGCTGTATTACTTCAGACTGTTTTTTACTTAATTCTGCTGCTCGGCAAATGTCAATCGTCTTTTGGAGTGTTAGATTCGATTCTCTTAATAGACGTTCTTGAAGCTGTTTTTCTTTCGTTCCAATTACAATGCGGTCCCGAATTATACTGTCAGATAAATTTCCATATTCGCAGAATTTTATTAGTTTTCTTAAATCTGTTAGAAACTCATCAAAGTTTTCAAACTGTTCTTGATTTCTGCTATTAAATACATAGCGTTCGATCACGACATTTCTGCGTGGATTTGCATAGTTCTCAAAAGCATTCAGAACATCCGCTAAGGTATTTCTCTGCTCATCTGTTAGCTCAAATGTATTATAGAGTTCGACGGCATCTTCACCAATGCAATTTAATAATATTGCTACTTTGACGTCGTCATTTTTCTCCGTGTGGCCTCCTGCCTTTAAATAAATTTCAAAGTTCTGTCGAAACTTTCGCCATGCTTCGGCGATATTACCGGAGAGGTCCAAACCTCTTGGAATTTTTAAAGAATCCATTCAGGATTTATTCGAAAATTAATTTCGGAACAGTTCTGGTTCGACGCTCGGCTGCGCCATGTTATATCTGTTGCGTCTTTATTTAAGAGCAGCTGCAGTCAATCTGACTGTTGCCACGCACTGGTGGTTACATCTTATTCATACAGTTACGGTTACATATCTTACATATATATATACAGTTACGGTTACATATCTAACAGTGACTACACACTCTTTCGCAAAAATCAACTCACACCTACTTATAACTTTTGGCGATGGGGCTTGGAGATGACTCCATCGAGAATCCCTTGGTAAGCTCAAGGTCTACGTTCCCGTGTGTCGGAGAGCTTCGAAACATCGGGAACCCTAAACTATAATTTTTCACCAAATTTGGCCACCCACTCGCCAAGTTTGTCTCCAAGACTATGCTTTCTATTAAACATATCTTTATTTAGTTATTTAAATATTAATTTGAATTAATCAAATATTTCTGCCCGACAGCGTGCAAGTGCAGTCACACACAGCAGCTCATTTATTTGTATGTTAAATTAGCATAGTGATTGGTATATAAAAAATAAATAAATAAATAACTAAACATTATCGTGCTACACAACTTATTGAATCTCTCCCTTGGCGGCTTTTGAATCTTTGTCGCCATATTAGCGATTTTTTTTTTTTTTTTTTTTTTTTGTATAATTTCTTGCATAAAAATAGAAAGCGTTTTATCGGACACCTTTTCGTTAACATATAAGAACCCTTCATATTCTGTTCATTTTATTAGTGGTTTTTAGGTTTAAAATAGTGCTTGATGAAATAAATTTTCTATTTTTAAAACTGCACTTTTTTTAAGCTATTGTATAGCTTTTATCGCGGGCTTTGAGCGCGGCGACCGAATCAAAAAATTCCGTAACGAAAAAAAAAAACCTAACACAGTTCGGCAGACTTCGGTAGACTTCGGCTGTACGAAGCTCGCACAGATCGAGACGAGCTACTCCGAAATCGGACGAATACGTAAGCAGCTGTTTGTGAGAAAGTATATAGGTGTATAGGTATCTATCATCTATGTACAACAGTGAATAGCTGTACGCGAAAAATTTGTGTATAAAATAGATCAGATAAAACTTGAATATCCCCATTGGACTTGCAGGCCTTTAAAACCTATTAAAATACCTTTTCTCTATTAAAATTTGTTTTATTATCGATCACCACGCTCAAAAAAGGTAACTTAAAGTAATATCAAAGAAAAAACTTGAATATCCCCATTCGACGTGCAGGCCTTTAAAACCTATTAAATACCTTTTCTCTATTAAAATTTGTTTTCTTATCATTATTGTTATCTTATCATTATTGTTATCTTATTCATTAATATCAAAGAAAAACCTTGATTATCCCCATTCGACTTGCAGGCCTTTAAAACCTACTAAATACCTTTTCTCTATTAAAATTTGTTTTATATCGGTCACCACGCTCAAAAAGTGTAACTTGAATTAATATCAAAGAAAAAACTTGAATATCCCCATTCGACTTGCAGGCCTTTAAAACCTATTAAATACATTTCTCTTTTAAAATTTGTTTTCTTATCGGTCACCACGCTCAAAAAGTGTAACTTGAATTAATATCAAAGGAAAAACTTGAATATCCCCATTCGACTTGCTGGCCTTTAAAACCTATTAAAATACCTTTTCTCTATCAAAATTTGTTTTCTTATCATTATTGTTATCTTATTCATTAATATCAAAGAAAAAACTTGAATATCCCCATTCGACTTGCAGGCCTTTAAAACCTATTAAATACGTTTTCTCTATTAAAATTTGTTTTCTTATCGGTCACCACGCTCAAAAAGTGTAACTTGAATTAATATCAAAGAAAAAACTTGAATATTCCCATTCGAATTGCAGGCCTTTAAAACCTATTAAAATACCTTTTCTCTATTAAAATTTGTTTTCTTATCATTATTGTTATCTTATCATTATTGGTATCTTATTCATTAATATCAAAGAAAAAACTTTAATATCCCCATTCGACTTGCAGGCCTTTAAAACCTATTAAATACGTTTTCTCTATTAAAATTTGTTTTCTTATCGGTCACCACGCTCAAAAAGTGTAACTTGAATTAATATCAAAGAAAAAACTTGAATATTCCCATTCGAATTGCAGGCCTTTAAAACCTATTAAAATACCTTTTCTCTATTAAAATTTGTTTTCTTATCATTATTGTTATCTTATCATTATTGTTATCTTATTCATTAATATCAAAGAAAAAACTTTAATATCCCCATTCGACTTGCAGGCCTTTAAAACCTATTAAATACGTTTTCTCTATTAAAATTTGATTTCTTATCGGTCACCACGCTCAAAAAGTGTAACTTGAATTAATATCAAAGAAAAAACTTGAATATCCCCATTCGACTTGCAGGCCTTTAAAACCTATTAAATACCTTATCTCTATTAAAATTCGTTTTCTTATCGTTCACCACGCTCAAAAAGTGTAACTTCAATTAATATCAAATTGAATATCCCCATTCGACTTGCAGGTCTTTAAAACCTATTAAATACCTTTTCTCTATTAAAATTTTTTTTCTTATCGGTCACCACGCTCAAAAACTGTAACTTGAATTAATATCAAAGAAAAAACTTGAATATCCCCATTCGACTTGCAGGCCTTTAAAACCTATTAAAATACCTTTTCTCTATTAAAATTTGTTTTCTTATCATTATTGTTATTTTATTCATTAATGTCAAAGAAAAACCTTGAATATCCCCATT
Source organism: Salticus scenicus (assembly GCA_963930645.1). Classification (NCBI taxonomy): domain Eukaryota; kingdom Metazoa; phylum Arthropoda; class Arachnida; order Araneae; family Salticidae; genus Salticus; species Salticus scenicus. The sequence continues at coordinate 35,236,671 of OZ005659.1, read as the reverse complement.
CGACTTGCAGGCCTTTAAAACTTATTAAATACCTTTTCTCTATTAAATATTGTTTTATATCGGTCACCACGCTCAAAAAGTGTAACTTGAATTAATATCAAAGAAAAAACTTGAATATCCCCATTCGACTTGCAGGCCTTTAAAACCTATTAAAATACCTTTTCTCTATTAAAATTTGTTTTCTTATCATTATTGTTATCTTATTCATTAATATCAAAGAAAAAACTTGAATATCCCAATTCGACTTGCAGGCCTTTAAAACCTATTAAATACCTTTTCTCTATTAAAATTCGTTTTCTTTTCGGTCACCACGCTCAAAAAGTGTAACTTGAATTAATATCAAAGAAAAAACTTGAATATCCCCATCCGACTTGCAGGCCTTTAAAACCTATTAAATACCTTTTCTCTATTAAAATTTGTTTTCTTATCGGTCACCACGCTCAAAAAGTGTAACTTGAATTAATATCAAAGAAAAAACTTGAATATCCCCATTCGACTTGCAGGCCTTTAAAACCTATTAAAATACCTTTTCTCTATTAAAATTTGTTTTCTTATCATTTTTGTTATCTTATTCATTAATATTAAAGAAAATCCTTGAATATCCCCATTCGACTTGCAGGCTTTTAAAACCTATTAAATACCTTTTCTCTATTAAAATTTGTTTTTTTTTTTTGGTCACCTTGTTCAAAAAATGTAACTTGAATTAATATCAAAGAAAAAACTTGAATATCCCCATTCGACTTGCAGGCCTTTAAAAACTATTAAATACCTTTTCTCTATTAAAATTTGTTTTCTTATCGGTCACTACGCTCAAAAAGTGTAACTTGAATTAATATCAAAGAAAAAACTTGAATATCCCCATTCGACTTGCAGGCCTTTAAAACCTATTAAATACCTTTTCTCTATTAAAATTTGTTTTCTTATCATTATTGTTATCTTATCATTATTGTTATCTTATTCATTAATACCAAAGAAAAACCTTGAATATCCCCATTCGACTTGCTGGCCTTTAAAACCTATTAAATATCTTTTCTCTATTAAAATTTGTTTTATATCGGTCACCACGCTCAAAAAGTGTAACTTGAATTAATATCAAAGAAAAAACTTGAATATCCCCATTCGACTTGCAGGCCTTTAAAACCTATTAAATACCTTTTCTCTATTAAAATTTGTTTTCTTATCGGTCACCACGCTCAAAAAGTGTAACTTGAATTAATATCAAAGAAAAAACTTGAATATCCCCATTCGACTTGCAGGCCTTTAAAACCTATTAAAATACCTTTTCTCTATGAAAATTTGTTTTCTTATCATTATTGTTATCTTATTCATTAATATCAAAGAAAAAACTTGATTATCCCCATTCGACTTGCAGGCATTTAAAACCTATTAAATACCTTTTCTCTATTAAAATTTGTTTTCTTATCGGTCACCACGCTCAAAAACTGTAACTTGAATTAATATCAAAGTAAAAACGTGAATATCCCCATTCGACTTGCAGGCATTTAAAACCTATTAAATACCTTTTCTCTATTAAAATTTGTTTTCTTATCGGTCACCACGCTCAAAAATTGTAACTTGAATTAATATCAAAGAAAAAACTTTAATATCCCCATTCGACTTGCAGGCCTTTAAAACCTATTAAACACCTTTTCTCTATTAAAATTTGTTTTCTTATCGGTCACCACGCTCAAAAACTGTAACTTGAATTAATATCAAAGTAAAAACGTGAATATCCCCATTCGACTTGCAGGCCTTTAAAAACCTATTAAAATACTTTTTCTCAAAAAATAGAGTTAGATCATTCAAATTTGCTACATCGAGGTTTCGATACCTAGAAATCGATTGTGGATATTTTTGATATATTCTCATTGCGGATATATTCTCATTTATTCAATAAAAGAAAAAAAATTGTTTTCTTATCGGTCACCACGCTCAAAAAGTGTAACTTGAATTAATATCAAAGAAAAAAATTGAATTAATATCAATGAAAAAAAAATACTGCATAAATAAAATAAATAAATAATTATAATTGCATAAGTTGATAAAAAATGCTATGCAATAGCTTTACCGCGGCAGTCTTCGAGTGCCACACGTATTTTTTTTTTTTTTTTCTATAAAATTATCTACTCAGATAAAAATAGATCATTTATGTGACTACTATTTCAGTTTATTTATTTATTTATTTATTTATTTATTTTTTTTTTTTTTTTGTAATATTTTATAAATTTTACATTTTTCTTGAACTACCTAGATTAAAATCGCTGTTGCTAAATTAAACCTCTTTTATATTTTTCTTGAACTACCTAGATTAAAATCGCTGTTGCTGAATTAAACCTCTTGGCGAAAAATGTTCAGTGTACTTCAACGCAACAATTTAAAAAATCACCCAGGAGGATTTATAAATAAAACTGATATTAGTACAACATATATTAGCATCGTAAACTATATTAGCACTTTATCAATGTGTAAAAGAAATTTTAAATTAAAAATGACGTCAATTTTTTGTGAGATGCATAATTTATTTATTTATTTTTATTTTTTTACTAGCAGGCTTTGCCCGCTTCGGTGGTCACTAAATTTAAAGGAAACTCTTTTCTATATAGCTTTATAAAAATAAAATAAAATACTAAAATTGCTCAAAAGCTCGCTTCGGATCCCTGCTGCCTTCGGTAGCGATTTGGTCATCCGCTAAAACTCGGGCGCTTGTCCCTATTACCTGAGACAATGGTTTACCAATAGGCTTGCATTAAGTCCTTATTAGATAACAGTTTCGAAATAGATAGTATCGAAAAAAAAAATGAAGTATCCCCTTTATATTTGAATCCCAGTTACATATGAACAACACTATACGTGGTGCACATAATATTTGCTTTTACGTTATTTCCTATGTTTATTTTGTTTATCCCCGATCAACCATAAAAATGATAACAATTTCACGCTAAATATTATAATATGCTATGACCGGCTACGTCTGTTGCATGAGACAATTAATTTTTTGTGGTTATTAGTATTCATGGTTTGTAAGCATGATCATAGTACCGCCTTAATATAGCTCTCTTTGGCGACTTTTGAATTTTTGTCACCATTTTAGATTTTATCCCTTGTAAAAATAAGACTTAATACCTTGTAACAATATGCTATGAGCGCTATTTCTGACATATTTTAGACAACTAAACTTTTAATGGTTATATATATTTCCCATTAAGCATATTTTTATTTTCATTTATTTATTTAAATATTGATGAAATTTGAACTTCAATTTGGTCTAGTGTTGTACAGGCTGTATACTACACGTTTGTGTTTGTGAAAGAAAATTTATAAAATACATACATTAGTTAATTTTAAAAAATCTAATTGTCCGATCGATAAGCTGTTTAATCCGTTGGATTCACAAAAATTGCATCTTTCATTTGGTATCTTATTTGTAACGATACGACTGATATTTCTAATTTTTTTAATTTACTTTCCTGATTTTAAATACATGTAATTTTTATTGTTCACGTTTTTTTTTTTTTTTTTCCGTCGAAAAAATAATGATAATTTTTTTGGCAACAATTAAATTAAGGAATAAAATTAAATATTTTAAATAAATGTAATTTTTATTAAAACAATTAAGATATATAACCTTTTACTTATCTTCACGTTACATCTTGGTATACTAGTTTCATCTGGGGCGCCCCAGCTTGGTCACTACCTTTGCTTTGGTGTTCGAAACTGTGGTCTTCTTGTTTTCTTGTTCTTTTAAAGACTTTTCGCCATTGGCGGTTAAGGATAGCACCTTCGTTGCCATTACAACTGTCAGAATTAGCTAAAATTTCAATAGACTCCCTGATCGCTGCGTATCCGTGGTTATTATAGTTGGCCAACTTTTTTACTTCATCAAATTTGATATTAATTTCTTCGTTTTTGTTTACTTGGGTTAAAGCTGTGGTTAATTTACCTGTTTTTATATCGTGTTTATGTTCTTTAATGCGAGTTTTTATTTTTCTCTTTGTTTTTCCTATATAACATTTTTCTTTATTTTGTTCGTTATTGTATGGTATTTTATAAATTCCTGCAGTTTCTAATGGTTTAGTTTTATCCTTGTCACTTCTTATTAATTGAAAAACGTTAGGGTTAGGTTTTATGGGTATATTTATATTATGTTTTGCTGCAGTTTTCTTGATTTTACTAGATATTCCACGGTCATAAGGTATGGAGGTAGTATATTTAAGCTTTGGTTTTTGAAAATTATTGATTTCATTAAGAGTTTTTAATCTTTTTCTAAATAATTTATCTATTAATTTATTAGAGTATCCTGCTTTTTGTGTGAATTGTTTTATATTTTTTATTTCATTTTTTAAAATTTTATTGTCTTTACAAATTACTATTGCCCGGTTGATATGGGATTGTATAGCATTAATCTTATATTTAAAAGGGGTTTTACTATTTTTATGGATTATTTCGTTACTGCTGTTAGGTTTTCTATAAACTTGTGTGGTTATTTTATTAGCATGGCGAATGATATTTACATCTAGAAAATTTAGCTGTTTATTGTTTTCTTCTTCTAAAGTGAATTTAATATTTGGATCTATTTTATTTAAAATGTTTAAGATTTCTATGGGATCTGTTTTTTGGTCAATTACTGCAAAAACGTCATCAACAAAACGAAACCAATAAAAAATTTTTTCTTTAAGTTTATTATCAAAATTATTTTCTATTGTACGTAATTACGTACAATATTTACGTAAATTACGTACAATAGAAAATAATTTTGATAATAAACTTAAAGAAAAATTTTTTTATTGGTTTCGTTTTGTTGATGACGTTTTTGCAGTAATTGACCAAAAAACAGATCCCATAGAAATCTTAAACATTTTAAATAAAATAGATCCAAATATTAAATTCACTTTAGAAGAAGAAAACAATAAACAGCTAAATTTTCTAGATGTAAATATCATTCGCCATGCTAATAAAATAACCACACAAGTTTATAGAAAACCTAACAGCAGTAACGAAATAATCCATAAAAATAGTAAAACCCCTTTTAAATATAAGATTAATGCTATACAATCCCATATCAACCGGGCAATAGTAATTTGTAAAGACAATAAAATTTTAAAAAATGAAATAAAAAATATAAAACAATTCACACAAAAAGCAGGATACTCTAATAAATTAATAGATAAATTATTTAGAAAAAGATTAAAAACTCTTAATGAAATCAATAATTTTCAAAAACCAAAGCTTAAATATACTACCTCCATACCTTATGACCGTGGAATATCTAGTAAAATCAAGAAAACTGCAGCAAAACATAATATAAATATACCCATAAAACCTAACCCTAACGTTTTTCAATTAATAAGAAGTGACAAGGATAAAACTAAACCATTAGAAACTGCAGGAATTTATAAAATACCATACAATAACGAACAAAATAAAGAAAAATGTTATATAGGAAAAACAAAGAGAAAAATAAAAACTCGCATTAAAGAACATAAACACGATATAAAAACAGGTAAATTAACCACAGCTTTAACCCAAGTAAACAAAAACGAAGAAATTAATATCAAATTTGATGAAGTAAAAAAGTTGGCCAACTATAATAACCACGGATACGCAGCGATCAGGGAGTCTATTGAAATTTTAGCTAATTCTGACAGTTGTAATGGCAACGAAGGTGCTATCCTTAACCGCCAATGGCGAAAAGTCTTTAAAAGAACAAGAAAACAAGAAGACCACAGTTTCGAACACCAAAGCAAAGGTAGTGACCAAGCTGGGGCGCCCCAGATGAAACTAGTATACCAAGATGTAACGTGAAGATAAGTAAAAGGTTATATATCTTAATTGTTTTATTAATTTAATTGCTTCATGGATAGAATGTTTCAAGTAATTTTTATTGTTCACGTTTTTTTTTTCTGTCCAAAAAAGAATAATTTTTTTTGGCAACAATTAAATTAAGGATTAAAATTAAATGGCCAATTTATCAGTTATTAGAAGGTTTTTATATTTTAACATTTTAATTAATTAAAAGAAAACTAAAACAAAATTCGAAAATCCGGCTTCGAGGTGCATCAGGGGAGGTCATTACGAATCAACATGCAAATTTTTGTAGCTCAGCCATCAGCCGTTAGGAACACACCTAAACTTTATTGAATAGCAATAAAGTTCAAATTGACTCTAGAGAACGTTTGTATGGGAAATAGAAAAGGGCTGTTTTTAGGGTTTTCCCGGAAATTATTCGATTTTTTCTCGCCTTTTAAACCTTCCCTAGACCCAGGCCCTGACTTACGGCAGGGCATACGGGGCAAATTCCCTGGGCCCCCCTTCTGGAAGGGGCGTATGCAGAAATTCTGCAACCTAAAGACCTCTTATGCCACTGCAAGGGGCCTCCCCAGAATAGGCTTGCCCCGGGGCTCCTGGTAGTCTAAGTCGGGCCCTGCCTAGACCTCCACGAACATTTCAAGACTAAGATAAGATAAATCCGTTCAGCCGTTCTCGAGTTTTAGTGAGACTAACGAACAGCAATGGACAATATTCCTGTGACGTCACCGTAGGTAAAATCGCCGAACACGTGGCCGATATTTTGTAAACAAATTAGATTCAAGATGACATTTTATTGTTACGGATAACATTTTCCTAAATATTTCTGCAGTGAAACTTAATAATAATGTTCAAACAAGAACAAAAGTGAAATGTAAACAACTGAATCGAATGATAAAGTTAAGACTATTCCATATCGTAAAATTGCAGAACATTTTATGTATACACACACACATACATACATATATATAATGAAAAAAAGATTAATAAGAACATTTTATACACACACACATATATACAGACATCAAAGCTTAAATAAATAGAATTTCAATCACTTTAATAAAGGAATTTACTAAATGGAACATCCATTTAAATTTGTTAACATCGCCACAGTTCACACGGCAACTTTTAATATTACATATGTTGATTAATATTAAAGTATATTACTAAAACTGGATTAAAAACAAAACAAAGTTATCACTATATCACTCTTACTTCAATTTCATATAATCTGTAACTCTTAGCAATAATATTGCAAGATAAAAATTTGCAAGCCACAATGCTTTGCTATGGTAGAGTTGAGAATTGTTTACCGAAAACAGCTGATTTTTTATAGTCTCGAACCCAAAGGAGGAATATGGTCCATTCATTTTTATATATATAGATTGTTCACGTTTAGATAAATGTATTTATTTTCCTATTGGAAAAAAATAAACTCGTATTTTTTTTTTTTTTTTTGGCAACAATTAAATTATCGATAAAATTTAAATGGCTAATTTTTTGGTATTATTAGCTTACAAAATTGCTATTTTATGCATAAAAATAACAAAAAAAGTTTTTTTTTTCGGAATAAAAGGCAGCCAACTTTCTAAGTTAGGGTATAAGCTATCTCCATTACAAATTTCATCGAAATCCGTCGAGCAGTTTTGGCGTGAAACTCAGTCAAATAAATTCACGGACATTCACATTTATAATATATATAAGATTACGTTGCAAAGCTTTCTTTTAATTAATTAAAATATGAAAATAAATATTAGTTGAAATTTTTATTGAATTAAGTTATTTACATGAAATTTTCAATGTGGTTTCTTTTAGCATAGTACACTTTACGTAAACGTTTAGGTCAAGTCAAAAGAGCTTTTTCGACCATTTTTGAGGGTATTTTTCCAACTTCCTCTTTGATTGCTTTTTAAAGCCTTTGAAGTGTTCTTACTTTACGTCTAATTAATTGTTTTTTTAAGTATCCCATAAAAAATAATCGCAAGGAGCATAGTCAAGGGATGATGGTTTATTCCTCCATTTCTTAGGAGGAAGAAAATTTAATTTTTAGGTAGGTTCCTTATAGGAGATCTACCTATTGTAATGGTTCTCATGACACAACTTCTGGAAAATTTCTTCATATCTTCACCGATCATGACCCCTAGAACCCAAAACCACCCTCCGTTCAAAAGTTTATATATATATATATATATATATATGTGTGTGTGTGTGTGTGTGTGTGTGTATAACGCTCATGTTAAGTTGTGAACACGATAACTGGAGAATTTTTATTTAAATTTAACCAGCTCGGGATATGTTGTCAGGACAGTAAAAATCTCGGTCGAGTTCGTAGATGGGGCATCCAGCTCAAAGGGGATGGAAATGGTGGCGGTGGTGGGTGGGGGTGGAAATTTTCATTTCAAATCAGGCGGATTACCACCTTATCCTAAAGAACAACTTTTGTATTTAAACTTTTTCGATAACTTCGATTGCTTAAAAGCCATAAGTTAAAAAGTAATTTTTCGTCAATTTTGATGAAGCTTACTTTTTCTATCCGCGTTTGTAATGATCGATAGATGGCGCTTTCCCAACTGCAGTTGTTAGTAAATATAATAGCTACACGTGTATTTATTATTGTTCTTTCTTGTTGTTCTATCATTGTTTCAGCGTGAAAGCTATCAGTGGAGTGATAATTTCACCTTAGCCCACCAGAGGGCGAGCATTTCATTACAATCGCGGATAGCTTTAATTGCTTAAATTTATAATCTGATGCTTACGTCACGTGCAAACAATAATAAAAAAGATCACTGAAAATATAAAAACCATGGTAACAAATATAATTAATCATTTAAAAATATAAAATTAAAATAATCCTTTAGTCTTGATAAAAATATCGTTTGTGGTGAATAGTTTAGAACGCCGGTTTAAACAAGAATTTAAAATTTACGATTGAAATTGAGAGTAATACGTTACTGCTTCCTTTGATTTTTACTTTCTTCTATATGTAACGTGTTCTGAGCTTTTCTGAAAGTTTCAAATGTCTAGCTAGTCGGGAAGTCAGTTAAATTGCAAGATTTGTCCAAACCGTTTTTGAGTTACCACTTTTTGAGACATTATGGCCAAAACCTATATATTTTTGGTCATTATGAACCTAATTTTCCTAAATATCTCCAAAACGGAAAATCACACAAAGTGTCCAAAAAGGGAGGTGCACAACTAGATGTTATGACAAACCTATGTACCAATTCGCAACTTTCTACGTCCAACCGTTTTTGAGTTATACGACACACACACACAGACGTCACGAAAAATCGTGTAAAGTCGCTAATATCTCTAAAACGAGAACTCGTGTTAAGACGATATTTGCAGGTGTACAACTAGACATCATGACAGTCATATATATAAATTGGCAACATTCAGCGATCATTCGTTTTCGAGCAATGTGAAATACAAAATCCATTTCGCAAATCGGGATTACTATACTTCCTTATACAAAGTATAAGGAAGTAATAAGTATTAGGTGACATTTATACAATGCAACAGAAATAAAGAAATAAATGAAGATAAAATTATCTATTCTGGTCTGCTTATACTGTACACTTGTTTTCAAGCACTCTCTTATGATTACATATTATTATATTATTCAGTTAAGCTATTCTGACAACTGCTGAGTGCCGTTGAAAACGTGATGAAAGAAGCTTACAAAGACAAATGTTTTTAGATGGCATTGTAATTTCAAGAAAGGCCGTTTGTCTGCAGAACTGGCTCCTAGGCCTGGGCGACCAAAAAGTGTTGTGAATGATCTAAATGTTAACACTGTGTGGGTAATCCTTCAAGAAAATCGGCGAACAATTTACAGCTTCGCTATGTTTGTTCCAGATGGGTCCCTCATCACCTTACTAAAGAACAAATGAAAACAAGAATTCACCAATGTTGTGAGTGGAAACAGATGCTTCAAAATGATCCAAATCTCCTAAAGACTGTAAGAACAGGTGATGAAGCTTGGGTGCATCATTACGATCCCCTTACCAAGTCCGCAACAAGTGTATGGAAACATACTGATTCTCCGCCTCCGAAAAAAATCCGACAAACCAAATCTGCTGGAAAGGTCATGATGATTATTTTTTTTGGTCATAAAAGTGTAATCTATCAGCATGCTGTGTTTCCAAAAACTACTGTGAATGGTGAATATTATGTTTCAGTTTTGAAAATTTTGCGACAAGACATATTGAGAAAGCATCATGAACTGGTAGGGAATTGGACATTACATCACGATAATGCTTGCCCGCATGTCGCTACTTCTGTTCAGCAATATTTTAGTAAATGCAATATTAAAATCATGCCACATCCCCCTTACAGTCCAGATCTCGCACCATGCGATTTCTGGCTGTTTCCGACGCTGAAGGAGAAGCTCCGTGGCAGAAAATTTAATACAGATTCTGAAGTTATTTCAGCAGTGAAGGGTTCTTTGAAGCATCTTCCAGAAAAGGGTTTCTCAACTTGTTTTGAAAAGTGGGTTGAACGGTGGGACCGTTGCATATCATCTGACGGAAGGTATTTTGAAAAAGAATGATGTATTTTTTGCTGTAAATATATTTCTTGATTTTTTATGATTTTACTCTCAGTTTTTATGGAATGCCCTTTGTACAATAAACCAGAATACACTGAAGTTCGGGCGATCCGATGTACTCCCTCCCATATCACCGATAATGGTAAAAGAGTGTGCCATACAATATTGGGCAATTCAATGAACTCCGATATTGGCCGGTATTACTGTTCTACTGGCGCAGTTTGATTGGGCTTTTAGTTTCTTTGTTGAGTACAAAGACCTTCATTTGCCCACACAAATCATCGGCCCACACAAAACTTTGATTCAATATATCGTATATTTCTGTGTATAAGACGAGAATTTTTGGAAATTTTTCGGAAGCTGAAGTACGGGGGTCCGCTTATATACGAGTTCACATTTCTAGCAAAAAATGTATATTAGAAACAATGATTGAATACATATATTTTAAGCTTAAAAACTATATATAAAATAAAATAGTGATATTAAACCTTATTTTTAAATAATTATCACATATAAAACTCTTAAATTAGCAATTTGAAATTTATTTCTAGAGCAGCTCGATGTAGTCACGTGTGTTTATTTATTTATTTACGGTGAAGCATTTTTCGCCCAAGATCACATTTACGGCATTCAAAAGTAAACATATAAACCAGGGCCCGAAATTTCAACTTAGATTACACTCGCTGAAAAAAAAAAGTTACTTGCCATAAAATATGATTAACTTACTCTATTTTTTACGTATAAGGTGACCAGACGTTTTCATTGGAAAATGAGGAGAAATTACGCAATGTCTTTTATTTTATAAGAAAATAGAAGACATTCAATTTTGAAAAAGAGCTCATTTTAGAGACACGAAATTGAATAGAAATTATTATAAAAACCGATTCAACAGCTACTTTACACAAGTGGTGGAAAGTTTTTTATCTCGAATGATGAATTTGGATCAGTACACCCACGGAGTAAAAAGACAGGAGAAGAAGGTAACGCTGAAATTTTGTGATGTTGTTTTCTAATGTTTACAGATGGCGCCAGCGTGCAATCCTTCCTTCTCTCCAGCTTCCGCAATGTTATTCAATGGGGAAATGTCTCATTTTAATTATTTTTTTTAAATAATATCAAGCTGAAAAAATTTCGATTGAAAGCAAATTTCATTAAATAGAGTATTCTAACCAACATGTTTTTTTTTAAGAGCCATTTTATACTAATTTTACTTTGAAAGAAAGCTTTTAAAAAATGACGATTCTTATGAACCGAAGCTAGCTAAAACAGATAATTGGGAGGAAGGAGAATGGATGAAATTTTGTAAAGAAAAAAAAAATGAACTTACTTTAGGTGCAGTAAACACGAACTCGGACTTTATTTTTCTCCTAGGGCTTTTTTTGTTTTTCTTATCACTATCATAGCCTGTTTTACAACTAGGAACGAAACATTTATTTGAAACATCTGAATTATGCAGTTTTAAGAACTTACAAAGAAATTAAATTGCTTAAAATAAAAAATTTTAAATGTACTCCAGCAAAATTCTATTGAAAACAACATTATATCCACGCCGAGATAGGGAGGAATGACAAGTGGCGCCCTCAATATTTACCAAAAATTTAGATCACAGTTTCGTAGCTTTCTCCCATTGGACCTTCAACTCCTATTAATATTACTCCGTGAGTACACCTTATTAAATTAATATACGGATATGAGAGGAAAAATCCCTAATTTTCCTAGGTGTCTCTGGACAATATAATTTTTTTTTTTAGTTATTAATTTTTGCTATAGACTTTTTTGTGTGTGTGTGGGGGGGGGGGGGTTACTTTCATGCAGTTACATAGAAAAGTTGGTAGACATTTTTTTTTTTTTTTTTAATTAAAGTCATAATTATAAAAGAAAAAATAAAATTGGCAAATGAAAAAAATAAAATTAATATTCGGCAGATGAAATGCTTGTTTTAACGAACAGTCATTCTTTAAAGTTCTTACAAGTATAGCCTAAATTAGTCTTAGTAGTTAATAAGTTTTTAAAGTAGGTATATAAAGACGATTTTTTTTCACATGTCTGCTTTTTGTTCAATGAAGAAAACAGTCGCTTTGAGGGAGCGTTTTTGCCTGGAGGACATAAAATGAATTCAACTAATTTTTGCATATTTTTATGAGCAGGGACTGATTTACTCACTTTAAGGCACAGGGCACTCATGTTCCATGGGCCTGCTTTTCTCATTGCTTTCTTTTAATATTACAACAAACAAGACAAACCGCTTATTTCCGATTCAGCTGTCTAAAAATTCACTTCATTTTTCATTCTGTTGGTAAAAGGCTAAACAAGATCCATCGCTTGTCTATCAGATCGACGTACGTCGCCCCCGTGTATCTGCATTGCGGTGCGTGCCTCAGATTTAGTTAGCCTTAGTAAAAGTTTGGAATGCAAGTATTGATAGTATGCAGTTGTATCTGCGTTTAGCAAAAATATTGCAATTTTCCCAATGTGTTGATAACTTATTTGAAAGATCATCACGCCGATTTATTAAACAGCACAGTAATTCCTCCATTCATTAACAAAAAACAAAAAACAACGATCATTATAGCAAAATTTGGAAATTTCTCATTTTAATTATTTTTAAAAATGTATGATGGAATTTCTTGGGGGCCGCTTCACTGTGAGGGCCAGGGCACATGCCCCGAATGCTCTGCCTTAAATCAGGCACTGTTTATGCGGGGGTGGTAGTGTTATCATTAAGGCCAATTGTCTGCACTAGGGCTCTAGGCCTGAGTAGGAGAGTCCTCCGTGGGGTCTTTCTAAGAGGTCCAAGCCCATATTTAAGCTAGTTTCGGAGAAAACCACGGAAAACTCTTAACAGCTAAGACAACGAGTGCGAATGGATATAGAACCCAGCGCCTCACGTATACCAGCTTCAAGGACAGAACCTCTCGGTCACTAGTGGGCTTATTTTTTATGAGGAATATTATTCATGCAAACGTGAGAACACACGTCAACCCTCCGCATAGCAACCGGAGCACAACCTTCTTAATTATTTCATGATAATTTCAATAGTGATTCCGTGTTCAGGATCAAAGAACTGAATAAATATAGGGAATACTTTTACTTCTTTGTGATTTGCAGAATCTGAATAGACATTAACCACAATATGGTTTGGAAAGTTTATTTGAAAGTTGTTCTTTGGCGAACCTAATGCAGAAAATAGTGTTCACATTCACCGTTTGATACAACCAACAGCCGATTGAGCTTCCCAGTTTTGCGAAATTTTTTAAATTAAAGACTAACTCTTTTTCATTTGAAAAAGAGGACACAGGAATAAAAACATAAAAAAGAAGACTGTTTAGTCCTGCAATTTTTATTTTCGTTTAAGAGGGCAGAGCGCTGAAAAAGAAGACTGTCCTTTTTAAAAGAGGATGTTTCGTCACCTTACCTAAGATTAGCATGATTTTACATTTTTAGATCGATATATTTTTTTTTTCTTTTGGTAGCACCGTATACTGTAAGAATTCTATTTCCATTTAGACCGAAGTTTTACTCGCCACAGTAAAATTTCCACTCGCCAATGATGAGCTGGCGAGTGGAAATTTAGCACCCTGCATAAGCAATTTAGGACATATCAACCATAAAAAGCATTTTTCTAATCTAACTAAATAAAAAATATGTATACAGTACAGTCTCTAAAATCCGGAATGCATAAAAGCCAACTGCAATATTTTATATCCCATTATCTTTGGTTTTCTGTTTTGCTGATAGATGGCAGCACCAAACAATTTTCTCTATTACCATGGATGATTTCAATTCTAATTTTTTTTTTTTTTTTTGTTTAAGCTTATTTTAATACAGGATTTTTGTGAAATTTTCTAGTTCTTTATTTTATTTTATATTTCAGTATATAAGATTTCTAGCAACAGTAAAACGAAGCATTCCCAAATCGAATTTATAGGTGCATGTAGTTTGTATAAATAAGACTCCAAATTATAAAACTAATATTATTTACACACTATTTACAATCTAAATGTTCCAAAGGGTGAATTAATTATTGCAGTAGCATGTATAGAAATATAAGCAAGCATTATTATCAATATTCTAGCTCAGAGACAAAGTAAACATTGTTCTACGAAAGTTCTGGTTTCTTATCACTACCTAGGAAACAAAACGTTTTTGTTGCCAGATGCGTAAAGTCTTTTTTACTATCGGTAGTGTTGCTAGATGGCTACATGACTCCCACGCCAGTGAACAGGTGAATGTAAAATGAGAGTTCAAATGAAATTAAAAAAGTTTTTGGTAAATCTAGTGGGTCGATTGACTTGTCTTCCACTTCTGGTAAAGATTTGCTTGGTAAGTAAAAACGAAACAGTTTTAGTTTCCCTATCCTTGATAATCTAATTTTCTGTAGGGTTGGCAGTGGTGGGTAAAACCTGGACATTTTGACTGACAGTTTGATCGTCAGCTAACAAGTAAAAAGGCTTAAGCCGATCGATGGGAATGTTGATTTGTTTCTCTCTGATAAGTACAGTAAAATATTTCTCACTGCGATGTACTACTTTATATGATCCTTCATAGGGTGGCTGAAGACTTTTGCATACAGCATCCTTTCGTACGAATACGCGTGAGCACGTCGAACGATCCTTGAAAATGAAAATATCTTCCTTACTATGATTAGATGCTGGTGCTGGTTTGACGGTGGCAAAATGATTTTTAAACTGAGTAGCTAACTCGAATTGATTGATTGAAGCTGGAGTGGGTTGTATAAAAAGTCTCCAGGTAGACGGAGTTGTTTACCGTAGAGCATCTCTGCAGGTGTTGTTTCAAAAGAATCGCTGATGGCAGTTCTCAAACCTAACAGAACAGTTGGTAGTGAATGAGTCCATGCAATATTGTTGTGACACATCAAAGCAGCTTTTAAAGACCTGCGCCATCGCTCAATGAAACCATTTGATTGAGGATGGTACGAGGTTGTGCGTTTTCTTTGAAATCCCATAATTTTTGACAATTCTTGAAATAAGCGTGATTCAAACTGTGTTCCCTGGTCAGTGACAATGTGAGATGGAACACTGAAACGAGAAATCCAGACAGAATAAAGGGCCTTGGCTATGGTTTCTGCTTCAGTATCAGATGTTGGAATGGCTTCTGGCCATCGACTGTACCTGTCGATAATGGTGACACAATATCTGTAGTTTTCTGATAATGGTAAAGGGCCAATTACATCCATATGTATTTCGGTGAAACGCTGACTGACCAAAGGAAAATTTTGGATGGGACTCTTGACCTATCGGGTAATCTTGCTTTGTTGGCAATTGAGACAACTTCTGCACCAATTTTGAATGTCTTTTCGCATTGAAAGCCAAATATATTTTTTTGCTATTAATTTTCTTGTTGAACTATTTCCTGGGTGAGAAATTTTGTGAATTACTTCAAAAAACGTTCGTTGAAATTGCTTAGGAATAAAAGGTTGAATGTTTTTCTGAGAGATATCACAGTAAATTGTAGAATTTGAGCCAACTACAAGAAATTCAGTAATTTTCAAGGATGAAGAATTTTTGTTTTGAAGCAGTTGCTGTATTTCATCATCTGACCTTTGAGCTTCTGCTATTGCCTCATAATCGATGGTTGGCAGAACAGATAAACTATTTAATCTTGACAATGCATCAGCAACTATGTTCTCAGAACCAGAGACATGTTGAATGCCAGTTCTAAATTCGGCAATGAAGTTTAGATGTCTTAATTCGCGAGGTAAAGCTTTCTCAGGATTTTGATTCAAGGCAAATGTCAGAGGTTTATGATCAGTATAAATTGTGAAGGGTCTGCCTTCTACTAAGTAACGAAAGTGTTTCACGGCAGAATAAGCAGTTAGCAGCTCTGTCGTAGGTACTGTACCGTTGCTGTGTAGGATTAAGTTTTGATGAAAAGAAACCTAATCGTTGCCAGGAATCACCATTTTTTTTTTGAACCGCTGCCCCGAGTCCAAAATATGAAGCATCTACAAATAATGCCAAGGGTGCTGATATTGATGGATGTGCTAGATGAACAGCATTCGCCAAGTGCATTTTACATTTCTGAAAGGATTCTTCTGCTTCTTGTGTCCAATCAATAGTTTTAATGGAGTTTTTTTTTAATGCCGGATAAGTATGTTGTTAGAGGTAATTGATATTCCACGGCATGAGGCAAAAAACATCCATAAAAATTGAGCATACCTAAAAAACGTTTCAGCTGCTTTATTGTTTTGGGTATTACAAAATTGTAGATGATGTCTATCCGATCTGCCTCTGGCTTCAGCCCTTTGGCAGAAACAGTATGTCCAAGAAAATTCAGCTCAGTCTGGCCGAAATTGCATTTAGAAATTTTTATAACTAAGCCAAAGTCTGACAGATGTTTGAAAACTTCTTTGAGATGCTCCAAATGCTCTTCATTGGATTCTGAAGCGACCAAGATATCAATGTAAAAAAAACAGTAATCTAAACATCTTAAAACGGCATGCATGAATCCCTGAAAAGATGAGCAGCGTTTCTTAAACAAAACGTCATGCGGAGAAATTCAAAGAGGCCGAAAGGTGTGCAGATTGTGGTTTTTTTAAGTGCTGCATAAAATCTCTTATATGGGTAATTGGATAACTGTCAGCTTGTGTTATGACCTGTAATCATCACAGGGCCTCCAATCACCATTCTTCTTTTTCACCATATGAAGAGGGCTAGACCAACAACTTTTTTAGATGGTCTACATATTCCTTGTTCCATCATATATTCGAATTTGGCTTTAGCAAATTTTAATCTTTCGGGCGATAATCTTCGAACTTTGGCACAAACTGGGGTACCATTTGTAATTATTTGATGGGTTACATCATGTTTGGGAAATGTTTTAAAAGAATTTTCTTTTGTTATGTCTTTAAACTGAGCCAAAAGAGAAGAAATTTCTGAATCCAAATTATTAAAGTCTATGGTAGTCAATGATGTCGATGGTTGTATTGCGATTGTGGTGGGTGACGAGAATGAAGTATAAGGATCTAATAAGCGCTGTCTTTTGACGTCTACTAATAAACCATACTTCTGGAGAAAATCCGCGCTAATAATTGCTTTCGACACATCGGCCACTATGAATGACCACATAAAAGTTCGTCTGAGTCCAAGATCTAATTTTAAAATTTTATTACCATAGGTTTTGATTCTGGTGCTATTGGCGGCAAACAATAGAAAATCTCATGGCGGCAGCACTTTTCTTCTATTGACAGAAATCACAGACACATCTGCTCCAGTATCAATCAAAAAGGAACCTCCGCTATTTCTGTCACAAATATATAGGTGACTGTTTTGCCTGCCAATGTCGTTGGTTGCTGCAATTGATTGGAATATTAGTTTTCCGGCAAGTGCTGTTTGTATTTGCAGAGTGGTACACTTACGTGCCTTTTCGCCAAAAGTGGCATGGTACCAACAATACTTGCTATGCTGTGTCGATCGTGAGCGGGAGCGTGATCGTAATCGCCAGAAACTGGAACGGGAGCGACTTCTATCAAATGAGTTTTCAGATCGACCAGAGAATGTCAAATCTTCTAAAAGTTTGGTTAGGGCATTGACTTTGCTTTCTAAAGAAGTTAACCGGTCAGTATCTGGATATGGGGAAGGTTTCTGAATGGTTTGTATCTCTGCTGTGCCATGGGATTCGGCGATCTTATCTGCCATTTCTGCCAAATTATCGAGTGAATCTTTACTCACAGATAAAATGGCTCTGATGTGCTTTGGCAGTCACTGCAAACATAAAGATTTAATTACTTCTTCGAAAACTGACTTATCAGCTAAACTTTTCATGTGACATAGAAGATCAGATGGTCTGTGATCGCCTAATTGCATACCTGCCAACCTGCAAAAATCCCAAAAAGTGAAACAGTGCGTGAACAAAAAATTTTGCACTCCCCCCCCCCCCCAAAAAAAAAAAAACATAAATGCAAATGGAATTTTTTCTGTATTTTCATATAAAATTGAAAAGTGGTTAAAAAAATTATACCCTAATTTATTTTACAAATACAATAACATTCAATAAAAAGTAATATAATGCAAAGTTTAGCTCAATAAGAAATAAGACTTACCTTTCAAATTAAATATTCACATAATCATTCATAATTATTTACTATACTTGCACATTTAATATATACAAGCAGAAATGTAATGTGTTTCCATTAGAATTATTTTAAAATTGTTTTTAAACTGTATATATGCATCAGATTAGATATAGTAACTATTTTTCAATATTTCAAATAGACATTTTTAAATTTAATAATTTATTAAATTATATATTTACAAACTCCACCAAACCCTCCCCCCCCCCCCCCAAAAAAAAAAAAAAAAAAAAAAAAAAGATACATTAAAAGCTACATTTATTAAAATACAATTAAATAAAATTACATTTGTTGACATACAATAAAACTACGTTTGTTAAAAGGATTTTGGTTTTTACAGTTACACTATATCAGAACTATCAGATTTTAGTGATGCAAATGTGGCTGTTTTGCACCTTTTTAATTGAGCATTACTGAAACTTTGTTCATGACATGATACTTTTTTACGTGTTTTTAACACCAATATACTTTCTAGTGTATCATTGGACAACCCACTTCGAAAATCAGTCAAATTCTTCTTTACAATACTAAATATTCGTTCACATTCAGCATTTGAATGTGGAATAACAAGCAGGGAAATCATAAATTCTGATAATTCTTTGTATTTTGCTTGCCCTGTAGCACTTTTTATTTGGCCGATTTCGACCCACTGCAAATCCATTCGTTTTGAATTATCAAAATTGAATACAACAGAGTCAGCTTTCAAATTGCAAAATTGGTTTTCCAGTATATCTACTGCTTTATCAGACTGTTCGGGGTTCAAACATGGAAAATGCTCTAAAAAAAATCTTACGGATGAGAATGAAGAATTTTGGAAGTTAGTAAGATCTGCCACTGAAGCATGTTTCAGAACAGGATTTTCTAATGGAAATTTGTTAATTATGTAATCACAAGATGTTGTAATCACAAGATGTCAAAATATTATTCAAAAATATTTTCTTTTTCTTGTCACTTAATTTATCAATTTCTTTTCTTGTAGCATTGCCTACTGATATTTCCTTCAATTCTTTTTGGTTTTCTTTACAATGGTAGTTAACTTTAAGAAGATCTGCATTTTTAATTATTACCGATGGCTTCACAAATCGTGAAAAAAGTTCTTTCAATAATTCACAGTACATTTCCCTAAGCTTATAAATTAACGGCGATGCTGACTGCAACATCACATTTAAGTTTTCAAACACAGGAATGACATTTAATAAAAAAAAGCAATATGCTTTCATTTCAGGAGATGATAAAAACATGAAAATTTTCTCTTCTCGATATAAAATTTTCATTTCTTCCTGTGTAGATTTATTATTGCATTTCAATATAACCTCTTTTTTACTTTTCTTTGTGGATTTAGCATTTATACTGACATTGCTATTTTTTCTCTTTCTGGATGAATTATTTTTATTCAGAACTTGATCACATTTTTTATCCTCTATGACTTTACTAGGTACATTTCTTGTATTTCCTGCAACTTTTGAAGTTGAGGTAGTACATTTTACTTTGGGTATTAGATCCTGTTGTAAAAAGAATTTTTGATTCAACTTCTGATGATCAGCAGTAACATTTGATGTTTATCTATACTTTCTGCAACTTTAACAACAGCAGCACTAGGTTTTTTCATAGGTATTTTAAATGTTGACAGATTAGCAGACATTTTAGGTATTGAATCAGAATTTTTTTTTAGGACAGGAACTAATTTCTGATTATCAGCAGTAACATCAGATGTGTCACCCATACTTTCTGTGACTTTTTCAACAGCACTAGGTTTTTTCACAGGTATTTTATATGTTGAGAGATTAGCAGATATTTTATTTTGTTGTGATTTAACAAGAGATGTAAAGTAGCTTAACAGTGGATCCCACTGTTCAATAATGCGAGTCAAACTTCTACCAAGAGATAGCCAACGTGTACAGACATGCTTTAAAATCTTTTTAGTTTCCTTATCATGTAAATTTTGAAATTCCATCAATAATTCTCTTTGTTTTGAACTACTTTTCAAGTAGTAGAAAATATCAACTAGAATTTCATCAACATTGAATGGTAAAGTTGCTGCTCCTTTTTCAGCTGCAAGATTGATTAGATGGCATGAACAACCTAAAGATACTATATTAGGATTTTTTTGTTTCAAATAAGCAATCACACCTTTTTTGTGACCTTGCATTACAGATAAGGTAAGTAATAAGACATTTTATTTGTTTAAGCACGGCAATTTCTTTGCCGATTTTAGTTCAAAACATGCCTGCTTTATAGATTGACAATATTTTTGCCGTTTTGGCGATATACTCAAATTTTAAAAGAATATTTTTTCAATTCGGATTATACACGAATTTGCAATTTTGGGCAAATTTCTGCAGGAAAAAACATACTCTTGGCTTATATTCGTAAACATACGGTAGTTTTCTTTTAATTAATTAAAATATGAAAATAATAACCTCCTAATAGCTATAAAAATAGACATTAAAATATTAGCTGTAATTTAATTGTTGCTAAAAAAAAAAAAAAAAAATATGTGTTTATTTTCTTTCAACATAAAAATAAATACATTCAATTAAACGTGAACGTTAAAAAATTGTAAAAAGTTAAATTATGCACATCACAAAAATTGATGTCATCACATTAAAAATTTTATATGCATTGATTAGAGCTCTACGATTCATCAGAAAATTTAAAACATGGTATACAAAAAGTTTTTTTTTTATCTTATAATTATTGTATTGTATAATTAATTATTGTATTGGAAGTATTGTATTTGGCCCAAAAATTTTATATCGAGATTTCACCTGATTTGCACATTTTAAGGTCCCCTGAGACAAAAAAAGTGGTTTTTGACAATTGGTCAGTGTGTGTGTGTGTGTATATATGTGTGGAATCTTCTGGCTATCATATCTCCGAAACTAATAAAGATAGAACTACAAAACTTCAGAATTAAGACAGGTCTGGTGTACAGATGAATTTTCCAAATTTTGGTGAAAATTGAAAAACCGGAAGTGGGACATCAGAGACCAGAAGTGAGTCTGTATCTCAAAAACGGCTTTAACGATTTTCTTCAAATTTGCTATATAAACACTCTATTAGATGTCCTTTCGAATGATATAGTTGGTTAGTTCAGGAAAATTAATAGGCGTCCTGTATAAATAGCTCACTTTCAAGTTGTGCACTCGCGTTCCTTTAAAAACGGCTGTATGATTTTTTTTTTTTTTTAAACTCGTCATATTAACTCAATTTTATATATACTTTTGTATGTAATTATTGTTTTCCGGTCAATAATTGATTTTTTGTAAAAGTTGGTATCTCAAAAACTGCTCTAACGATTTTCTTGAAAATTGTTATAAAAATCCATTTCTTTCTCTTGTATTACATGGTTATTAGAGGAAAATTAACAGCCTTCCTGCTTAGGTAGGTCATATTCAAATCTCGGAAATTTGTGTTTCAAAAAATAACTCTACCATTTTTTTCCACTTATTTTTTACCTCGCTATATGTAAGCCTCATTGTCTTTATAAGTTTCTCTTACCGGAAAAATTTTAGGTTTCTACTTCTTTAGGTAACTTTTATGTTTTCTGATCACATTCTCTCCAAAAAATGCATATAATATGTGCAATAGTGGGTAATGGAAGTCGTGTGTTTGTTTCATACCAGATTTAGAAAAAAAAAAAAACTCGTTATGTAAACTCTGTTTTATATGTCTTTGCACATGTATTAACTTTCTCTTACCGGAAAATTTTTAGGTGTCTCTTTCATTAGGTCAATTCTATGCCTTCTGATAACACTATCTCCAAAAAATGCATATAATACGTGGGTCATGGAAGTCGTGTGGTTGCTTCACACCAGATTTTTTAAAAATTGTTTATATTTTTAGAAAAGCATACTGACTAAAAATATGTTTGAAATGCATTTTAAATTTTTTCAAAATTTGAAACATTAAAAGTTGAATCTCTCACTCATAAAGGCTTTTTTTTTTTTTTTTTTTAATTGGGGTGGGGAAAAAAAAAAGGCGCCTTTATTTAAAAAAAAAAAAAAAAAACTACTTTTTATTTATTTATGTATTAATTAAATTAAAAATTTTAATATTTAAAATAAACCTGGTTATTATGAGTACTTACATATGAGTAAATTATAAAAGTCCTTCTCACTCATCATGACCAAATTTAATTGTAATATCTAGTTGCTTTAGGATATGCAGACTATAATAATAATAAAACAATGAACAACAAAAACAAAATTTACTTTTACCTAGATAATCTGTGAAAAATCTAAAATCCAAATTTATTACAAACTTGCAAAATAAATAAATAAATAAAATAAAGAATAATGACAAATACAAAAAATAAAATAAATCCAAGTTTCATAAACATACTGTTTAATGAAATTCTTATTAGGGTAAACAAAAACTAGAAATAAAACTAAACATCACTATTCCCCCCCCCCCAATATTATCATAAAAGTTAGTTATGATATTTCCAAAATCAACAGAGATCAAATGCATGTTTCAAACTTTTACGAGAAATTCTTAAATAAAGGGGAAAAAGTAAATCACACTAATAATAATGTAAAATAACTAAATAACAATAACAATGGAAATAAAAATCACTTAAATACCACATTTTAACTACATAAGTAATTTACATTTCAGACAAAAATTTCTGCTTGGTTGGTTCATTTTAATCATACATTTTAATCATTTTATACAAACAAGAAATAGTTAACTTCCATTTTAACCCTTTATAATTCAAGAATTCTCACTTAAAAATAAGTACACACACGTTAAAATGCATGGCATATATATATATATATTTTTTTTTTTTTTTTTTTTTTTAAATATAGAACAAAAACTAAACATTCATTGAAAAAATTAAAAACATTTTTGTTAGATATCAGCTTTTTTTTTTTTTTTTTTTTTTTTTAAAAAAAAAAAAAAGAAAGAAAGAAAGAAAAATATTTTGTTTATATGAAAATTTCAAAACAATAATTGTTAATTTAATTATAATGAAGGCCTAAAACATATTTCTCATAAATTGTGGCAGTGTAAATTTTTTTTTATGTTTTTGATATTTACATTTCAGTCTACTTAAATATTTATTTTATTTTATTTATTTATTTTGATATATTAATCTTTGGTATAAAAATATAACATAATACTGCCATCTGTTGGAAATTTTACAACTGGTTTTAATAGCAGCAATCAAGAAAGTTATCTTCAAAGCTTGCTATGGAAATGATAGTGACTTTTTTGCCTATATACAAATAAAATCTTAATTTTTTATCGATTAAACTTTAGTATAAAAACATCGCATAATATCATAATCTGCTGGGAATTTTACAAAAAATTTGAACAATTTGTTTTAACAGCATGTTTCAGAACATACAATGTACATTCTGGAAACATACACTAAAGTTTTTCAGGGGAAAAAAGAAACAAAAAATCAAAAAGTGCATGAGTTAAAAAAAAAAAAAAAAAAAAGATACTTGAAAGCTGGAAGGATGTGCTAGGGTCTTCGGAATAGTTGACAGAGCCTGCCATATCCCATCAAGTATGTATCATATTCAAGATAATGATACAAAGGGTTAAAATGGATTAGAAATTGTTAAAAACATCTATAAATAAATCAAAGTGAGTAGAAGGCGAGCAGCACAGCATAATGCTGTAAAATGTCTGCCTATAGTAGTGTCAGTTGCCTGTATTGATCGGGCAAAAGAAAAGCAACCAACAGCAAAAGATTATGAGCATACAAAAGAAAGTATAAGCCAAACTCAACATTTACATTGTGAAATAGGTTATCAAAATTTTTAAATCCAAAATTGCATGTAATTGCTTTCTCAAGAAAACCACTAATACTGAGATCCTTCTTTCTAAAATATTTCTGGTATAAAATAAATATTACACGATGCATGATGCCTCAAATGATGGACAATCGGGTGGATACATTTACTATAGATGTTGCACTGCTTACCTTGTAAGCACTTTGATACAAATAAAAATTTCATTCTAGAATTTTTTGAATAGTAACCAACACCACAAAAAATTTTCAGAAGCAATTTACTCTGACAAATCTGTACTGATAAGTATAAAGGATTTAAGTCCATATTCTTGATTTTTCAGGAGATGAAAAAAAAAAGTTAAACTAACTAAAAACTAATGAGCAGAATCCAATTAGGAAAAAGGAATTATGTTGGTTTATATGCTTTATACCATTCAGTGATTGTCAATCTTCATTTAATAAAGGGAAAAATTGAATTAAATATTTAATACCAAAGATTAATGCTAAATTTCTGACTTGAACCTTTTTTTACTGATGGATTTTCTCAAAGACTAAATGGCATGGATTTAAATCCTTTACACCAATCGATAGAGAATTTTTTTTCTAAGTCTGACTATGTACCTAACTCAAAATCGACATTTTTGGACTTAAATCCTTTATACTTATCAATACAGAAATATGGTACATAGAAATCCAGTAGCAGAAAATTTTAGACAGGGAACATACACTACAGATTTTTAATTATTATTTTACACACTGACAATCTTCAAGATTACATGTGTTTATTTAATAAAATATTCTAATGATTTTTGTCTCTAATCATTTTAACATTTAAGTTAGAATGAAATATTTTTAAAAACAGTGCTAAAAGTTACCAAATTTGATTGCGAATTTCAATGTTATCTGTAATCACTGATGCTTGCAGCAGATAACTGGATTTACCTTTTAATTGTAAAGGATTGTACTTAATTATACAGAATTATAGTAATCAGATTTTTAAAACATTACTTGATTTATAGGTACTTTTGATAAAATATTTAATACAATAATTAAATCTTTTATTAATTAATATTCAATAAAATATTTAATTTAATTGACCAGTACACCTATCGCAAATTTGTACCTTGAGGGAAAAGACCTATTTTTAATTCAAACAAGGAAATACTATTATTTTACGTATAATTAAGACAAGACTGCTTTATTTTTAATGCTGTTTTTTTCCTCTTTCTGTATGTTTCCCACAATCACAGAGTATTTTAAAATACTAATCAACTGCCACTAATCACAAAGAAATTTTCTGCTTCTGGGGCTACAAGAATTAAAATTTCAAAATTAATTTAAGAAAATTGGGAAAAAAGAATTCCTACAAAATAATACTGAACAGAATCTGTATTGGTCATTTTGTATATACACACACACACACACACACACACACACACACAAAAAAAAGCAAAATAGTTTAGTTAATACTGTTTGTTAAATAAACATGGCGGAAATTGATTATACACACATTAGTTATCTGGATCAATGAATTTTTATGGACAGTTTAAACTTCCACAAAAATGAAGAAAAACTTAAAAAAAATATATATTACAATAATCAATAACTATTCCAAATGTTGGTATGATCCCTTTCCCAATCCCCTGCTTGATTACATAAAACTGCAATGGGTGTAAATTAAATTTGTCAATACAGAAAACTCATTCATTAGTAAAATCATATACATATAAGTTATTTTAAGTAAAATCTGATTATCTAAGACAATCAATTTTCTAAAGGTTACATATCATTAAATAATCTGAAAGTACATGAAAACTAAAAACTAAATAAGAGATTCTTAAATGCTACTGCTTGGATATCAGTAAATAATGATAGCAATGCAGAATTAGTGCACTCACCAGTTATATACTAAAATAATACCATTTACTTTATTAAACACCTTGTATTGGTCACTCATGATACTTTACAAAAATGCATCAATAGTACATAGATAATTTGTTGCAACAGAGTTTTCTTGGCAAAGTAACATGATTTTATAGGTTGAAAGCTGAAATACTTGAAAATTCTTATAGCAATAATACAGGAATTAATATGTGATTGAGATTAAAAATAAATAAATAAATTAATTAATTAATTAATTAAAAAACATATAGCCAATTACTAGTCAACCTTCTAAATCTATCAGAGTTTTTTTTGCAGATTACAATCTACAAGAATAAGACAGAGATTTCTTATCCTTTCTTCTACGAGTTTGCCTTACAAACACATCATATTTTTTAACAGTACACTATCATTCAAGAGTAATCCTTTTTCTATGGTTATTAAAATAAAAGACAGCAAGAAAAATTTTTGATACATTACTGAAATTGTTTTTTACATCAAGATATAGATAGTTTCTAAAAAATAAAATGAATTATTTAAAAACAACAACTGAAAAGCATAATTTATTCTTTCTAGATTGTTTTCTTTTTATTTATTATTATAGCCAGAACCATTTTTTTTTCTGCCTTTCGCTGAATAGGAATTGCTGATATTCGCTTCTTTACCTTTCATTGAATAGGAAAATTAATACTGCATAAAACAAGGAAAAGCAAAAAAACTTTATGGAAATACCAATATCCAGTGTTAAATTGAAATACATAATAATTAATACCATTTTCTTTATGAAATAATATGCTAAAAATCAGTAATTTTTTTTTTGAGAAAAGAAAGAAATTCATAATATCTAGACCATTTTGTGTTAAAGATATAGTATATGAACCCCTTGGCGACATTTAAGTTTTGACGCCAGCGACATAAACTTTTTTTTTAATATATAGAGAAATAAAATGAAAAATCTTACAAAACCTATGACCAAAGAGAGAGAGAAAAAAAAACTGATAATTTTAAAAATTAACACCACAGAAATAATTATTAGAGTATAATTAGAGTACGAACCTCTCTGAATGACTCCATTATCAAATAAAATTCGAGATATTTATTCTTATAAATTAATAATTGTAAATATATGTAGTAGCACATAATATATCGAGGGAAAAAATTACAATTGATAAAATAGCATAAAATTAAACAAATCAGGAACGTCAAAAAAAAGTTTTTTGTACAGTTTGGACAGATTTTGCTCTGTTACGCTTCAGAAGCTATATATTTTAGATGAATGTGTATTCCTTTAATTAAACACAACAAAATCTCTGTTACGGCTAGAATCAGTTTTCATGCTGGTAAAGCTGGAATGATTTTGAATAGTAATATAAATAAATTTAAATTACACACCAAACTTTCTGAAATAATATTTCATACATATATACATATGTATTTTTTCTACACATTCTACATGTATATACATACATTACATAATATACGTATGTTTCTGCGCTTTATTTTGAATATAAGCTTATTGGTATAAATTAAAATGTTTTAACACACTTTAGAAGGAAACTGCTTTTAATAAAATATCAAAAGCATTAAAAAGTTTTTTTTTTTTTTTTTTCAGAACAAAAATTAAAAAATATTTTAAGGAACTTAAAGCATAATGCTCCATCAAGAAATGAATTGAGGGAGAAAAGCTTTATCTTACACACAAAACTTAAAAGTACTATAATTTATAGAAAAAAAACAATATTTAAAAGTTATTTCAGAACAAAGCTATACATTGGTAGTAAAACCATATCCACTGCCAGATTTCAAGAAGTTACTTTAAAACAAGTTGTACAAACAAATTGCAAATATTTGTTAGACATTGTTTGCAATGCAGAGATTTTCAAAGAAAATAATGCAAAAGAAACATGTATTACTTGAAAAGATTTGTATAAATAATCTCACTCTTATTTATGAAATAATAAAAATAAAAATATTATCCATAAATAAAATTTTTATTTCAAATATTTAAATCATGCTTAAATACTTTTGTGCACATTTAAATATCAGTAAATTAAAAATAAAGATATGAATATTATTTTAAAAGAATATGAATTTATTATAATAGTTTCAATTATGAACCATTTGAACCAGAACTCTCTTGAAGTAATCTGACGCTTTTAAATGATAGAATAATTTTCCTTATATATCATTTCAAATCAAAAGCACAGACAGCTATTTTATTTACATACAACTATCTTTTTTCATACTTAGTTCATGTGCTTCTAAAATAACTGATTATAAAATATCTTATAATAGCTATTGTATTTTATAATTTCTAACATGCTTTGCTTTCAGTTTCATCTTTAACATAAAATTTAAATAAATTAAATCTTTTAAAATAAGAAATATCCAATAATGTTACAACTTTAGATGCATATGATAATAATGCCACATACATAAAACTAAAACTGAAAAAAATTGAAAATAACAATCTATTATTCCAAAATGTTTTACCCTCAAAGCTGAAAAATGAGAAGTGCCGGATTTGATCCCAGGTTGTGCTCATTGGCCTAGTTGTTCAGAGTTTTCTGTGATTTTCTCTGAACTCGCATGAATACACAAGCTAGGACCCCTTAGAAAGACCCCCCCCCCTTTTTATACACACAGAAGGCATTTCACCCAGGCCTAGGATAGTAGTGCAGTCAATTGGCCTTAACACACACAATTCAAAATGCTCTAGAAATTTTGATTTAGTGGATGTGGATTAAAAAGAAGTCACATGCTTTGACATATATGCAGATGCTTTTTTCCTCTGGAACCTGCCTCTGATGAGACAGGACTTTGAAAATTCTTATGTGTTGTATAGACAGGAAAATATAGGATCTCATGGCAAAAAATTGAGTAAAATAACTATGTAGCAAGTAGATTAAAAATAAATTGCAAGATTGTCTGATTAGACAGACAGATTTTTTGTTCATAAAACCTGCCCTTAATGAAACAGATCTCTGAAAACGCTTGCATATTGTATTGGCATCAACTGTGAACTGTTGTCTAAAATTTGAGTAAAAAATAAGTTCGGGAAAAGTGCACTGAAAAGGAAATGTAAAATTTCACACAGGCAAACAGATTTTTGCCCCTGGGCCTGGTGAGATAGAACCTTGCATATTGTACTGTCATCAACTATGAAATTGTGAGCAAACTCTGAGTAAAACCGGTTAAGAGAAAGTGGGTTAAAACTTGACAGCAAGATCTGGCCCAGACAGACAAAACAGATAAATAAAAGTGTGTAAAAATAAAATGTGTAAGTGACAGCAAAAAATCAGATGCTTTTCTCAAAATATAAAGAGATTCTTGAATTGTAATAATAGCTTTATACAGTTGAAAAAAATAAACTAACTATTTCTTTTTTTAACAGCCAAGACTATTTCATGAATATAAATATTGTAACATACTTATGATTGAAAATTACATAATTGTGGCATTTAACTTGTTTTTTGAGTGTAAATCTCATCTCATACATAATATTCATAAATTTTACTTACAAACACATTGTCATATGTTTTATCTCATATTGAAACAACGTTATATTTTTTGTACATCATAAAAAATCATACAGCAAAAACAACACTGCAATTTCAACCTTTTCAAAGTGATCACAAGTTTAAAGATTAAGTTATTCATACTCATAGTTACATTGATATTTTAGCATATGAAACAGAAACAAAATATAATACAAATATAACACAATAAATATATTACACTTACTGGATTGCTACACAAATTAAATACAACTCGCTCATACAAGATTGACAGTAAACAGAACACAAAAAAGGATAAATTATTGCATATTCTTAAAAAGAAAATGAAAGAAACAAACAAAACAAAAAAAAAAAAAAAAAGAAAAGAAAAGGAGGAAGGAATAAAAAAAAAAAAAAAGACGCTGATAGTGTTCAGTATTTTGCCCTTAATCACAGAGTATTAATTCAAAATTCATAAAAAAAAAAAAAAGAGAGAGAGAAACAGAGAGAGAGAGAGAGAGAGAAAGATTTTGCAATAACTTAGAAAAAAGTCAGCAAACCTGCATATCATCTGTTGCCAGTGGCCGCCTGAGATGCCTCCTTTATGAATATAGTCAGATGGTTTTTAAGAACAGCATCACATCAAGTGTTGCCTGTTCATATTTTAAACTGTCTTGGTTTTATTTTGGACGAGGTTCTTTCAGAACAAACTCTCTCTTTAGACTCTTTGGAGTTTTATGGACTTATGAATTTGGATTTCAGGGATGAGAAACAACAACAATGTTCTATTAGCTAACTTTCATTATCCATATTCTATCTGACATAAATAGATTATTTCTTTACACATACTTATAGTCTACTTCTGCCCCCCACCCCTCCTTTCTACGTACATTTTCATTTAAACTATCAAAAAGTTGTTTATATTATTCACTTGATATACATCGAAGTTTGATCAGGAATTTCAACTATACTTGAACAGTAAAATTATCTAAGAACCAACCTTAGAAAATTTACACCTAATTTTATTTCTCTAATTTTCTATTGATTGCTACTTCATTTACAATCTTAAAAAAGTTTAAATAGATAATAATCAAGACAAAATTATTTAAGAATGTAGATTATAAGTTTTCAAATTACTAATCATCAAAATGTATAAAAATACGAATATATATGCTATTAAGACCTCATAATAAAAGTTTTCTTTAATTCAATGTAAAAATGCCTATTATAAAAATATAACTTCTTAATATTCAAATTAATGTTAAAAGAAAAAATCAATACCTGAATAGAGTAAT
The DNA here is from genome assembly GCA_963930645.1 of Salticus scenicus. Taxonomy (NCBI): domain Eukaryota; kingdom Metazoa; phylum Arthropoda; class Arachnida; order Araneae; family Salticidae; genus Salticus; species Salticus scenicus. The sequence goes on along the minus strand of OZ005659.1, from coordinate 35,205,806 downwards.
TTATAACATCATTTTCTAAAACTGAAGGAAGCGAATGATTTATTTATTTATTGTGGACAAGAGGTGGACTCCCAGATGTATGATAGGTATTTTGTAAACTTTTAATAAGATTACGACAAAGATAATTATTTATAAAAAGAAAAAGTAAGCGCTATTTTCTTAGTAATAAAAAAAGAACATAGCGGTACATTCAAAAGAAATTTCAATAGCCTAAAAGACTTCTTAAAAGTTGTCACTTACTTTTGATGGATAATATTGCTATGTTGCAGCTTTTATATACATTTACGCATAAGATAGAAATTTACTAACATTCACAAAATTTTAAAGAATTTTACTTTTTTTTTTTTTTTTTTTTTTTTAACTTCCTACTAAAATTTCAATAAAATTTACAAAATGAAACACCAAAAATAAATTTTTGAATAGAAAATATACTATTTATATTTCATAGGTAGCATACTTAGGTATAAAACAAGTCTTTAAAAAATGTGTTAATAATCTGAATACTACAAAATAAGAAAAAAAAACAAGTAACTTGGTAAGTCTGTTGAATGAATACACAGTATGAATAATTAATTGCATTAACTAATTTAATTCATATATTTTCGACAGAAATCAATCAATATATGCCTAGAAAAGAACTCATAAAACTTCTATACACTTTACTTAATTTATTTTGTATTCATTGTGTATGGTTAAGGGCTAATTCTAACAAATCTTTGTTTCATTTTTATTTTTGCACACCATATAAATTACTCAGATGTTTAAACGATACTTATTTTAAAATAGAACACATCACCATACATATTGCCTAGATTTTACCTAAGAAATTACATTTTTCTCCCCTCATAAACATAAAAAAAAAAAAAAAAAAAAATCCCTACCCGAATAGTTTTTTTTTTTTTTTTTTTTTTTTTAACTTGTTGGTATTTAGGCAGATGTTAAAAGAATATAGAATAGGCAGCCCCTCATCCTCCCCCTTTTTTTTTCTCGATTTATATGCCATTTTCAAAAAAAAAAATATAATAATAATAATAATAATAAATAAATAAATAAAATAAAAACTTCTTATACAAATACTTAATCTTTATTTCATTTATTTATATAAGCTTGGAAATTATGGCTTTGATTTTCAGAAAACTGATTACTTAGTGGGTACACAGTCAAAAACAACCCCCCCCCCCTCTTATTTGAATTGCCTCAAAGTCTGCTACAAAAACATAACATAACATTTCTCGCTACAATCCGATGTTTGTTTTATTCTAACATTTAAAACAATTTTAGCATAGATCATGAAATAATAAATTTTTATGACAGATATTTTATTTTTAAAAGAAGTGCAGTATTTAACACATTCCTTATCTGCTACCTTATTGTCAGGGCCAACCACTCTTTTCAAATACTTAAACAATACTTAAAAATAATCTACATTTATTATTATTATTATTATTATTAGTTTTTAATGATTTATTTTTGAAATAGATTTTACCAATATTTCCTCTTATGGTGAATTTTTCATGATGATAATAAAAGTTCATGGATAAAAAAATTTCAAATTATTGCAGATTTTAGTTCATACAACTCAAGACATTTGTTAATAATAAAAATTCATGCAGTGCAAAGACTAAATAAATAGTATTGGGTTTAAAGAAAACATCTCTTTTTACTATAAATACCAAGAAAACGATGATATGCAATTCCAAATCATTAGGTCAAACATTTACTAAAATGGGGAATTTTTGTTATTGAGAACGAAACTTCACTTCTGAATTGAAGAATAATATTTTGCAGTTCTTCAAAAGAAATGTAACAATTGATATGTCATAACAGAAAATCAAATTGTGATTATTAGCCAAAATGTCTAAGTTAATTTAACCCTTTATTTACTGTATTAAAGCAATAAAAATTATGCATATCATCTCATCATAGTAAATAATGAGTATTTAGTGAGGTGATATTTTTAGTGTACCAATGATATAGAAGGGTTGAAAATTCAAATAGGGTCTTAAAAAAAGGTAAAAAAGTATTTATTTTTTGTTCATCTATGCATTTTCCTTAAGATTCGTGGCAGATTTTTGAAGTTATATATACATTAATTATAATAAACTTGGTAAAAAATGCCAATCAGAAATAGTGATATTACACTAAAGAATCCTTTCTTGAATAAAAATAGCTTCATGTACAGTCTAGTGCCATGCAAAGTGACTATAAGGAGATATATACATTAAATTGAGGATCCTCATAAGTATCTTTAGCATTTCTACCATAAATGCAATTCATACATTTTTAATTAAATAATACTTTAAAATACTGTCACAGTAGACAAAGGGTTAAAAAAAAAAGCACTGAAAAGGTTTAATTATTTTCCTTAAAAAGACAGGCTGCATACAAAAGAGAGAGATAAGATTTTTGTACACAATACAGCAATATAACCATCATGGATTATTGTCATTATCATTATTTTAGAAAATTGCTGTAATGAATGTAAAATAAAAAAGCAGTAAAATTCACGTTTTTCTTTCTTTCTTTTCTTTTTTTTAAGTGAAATATTTTACCTTAGATTTCATTGATTCTTTTAAATATAACAATATTTTTTGAGATTGAAAAATGTTTTTCATATAAATAGTTAAAAAGATATTATTTCACTGATTTTTTGTCAGTCATTTAAAAATGAAATCAAATTATTAATTTTCTTAGTTTATAGTGTGATTCATAAAAAATGGACAAATACTGAAATTCCTAATATCATTCTATAAAAAAAAAAAAAAAGTATAGACACCGAAGATCATTTTTTAAAATTCATACTGGAAGACATGAGCATATACACTGCAAAAGGTGGCATTTTTAATAAAAATGATATGTGTAAAATTAATTAATACATACAAAAAAAAAAAAAAAAGCTAAAGTTACATTATAGACTAGAACCAGCTAAGAATTTATTATTATTTTTTTTTTAAATATAATGACCAATTTTCTGTTGACAATAAATATATAAAATAAAACAATAACAAATGTATAAAATACAAACAAAGGGAAAAAACTAAATGCAACTGTAATCACATATATATTTTTTTTTCCACAGACGAATAAAATTTAGTAAACTAATCTCACTGACTCCAAAATCCCAATCTCATTAAACAAATTTATTTGTTAAAATAATCAAATTGCTATATTTAAACACACAATTACTGCTGTAAGATTTGCATCTTTTTTTTTATTATTATTATTTCCAGAAAACATCATCTGAAAATCCTATCTTCTAAAATAATTCACTGTAAAGGAGATGCTTTATGAGGAAGGAGGCCTTTGCTGTATCCAGTCAAAACTTCATGATAGAATGCATGCACTAAAAAAAAAAAAAATATAATAATAATAATTATTATTATTACATAAACATAAAATAGACATTTTAGGTATAAATGTTTAAACATAAATTTTATAAATATGATAATAGCATGTGGACAACATCAACAATGTTAATTTTCTGTATTTCTAGCTGGTTTTGGTGTTAAAATAGTTCATTTTCTTCTAAAAACTCGTTAAAAAGCTTCACCAGGGTTGGTAATGGCCTTGGCAATGAATTTTGTGACTTATCGCTCCTCGGTGACTCTTTCGGAGACCTTGGCGAGAAAACACTTATTATTGATATATTGATTATCTAACCTCTAACTCAATTATTCTGCAAGATACTGGAAAATTATGGATTTATATGAGACTATATAAAGGGATTGTGTTCCGACCATTCAGTTTAGTTTTCCCGCCAAGTGGCTTGATATAAAGAGCTCCCTGACTGGGCCTCTGCTATTGATTAAATGCAGCCTACTGCTGTGTGTTAATGCTATGGTACAGTTTATGCTGTGATTTTTATGATGTCAGCTGTTATTTGAGCTGTATTTTCTTGTAAAACTGAAATTGAAACTTATTTGATTGTCCTGTAATCTTGTGTAAATAAACATTTAAGCCTCTGCAAGTGACCTGTTAGTCATTTATGGATAAGTCACAAACTTCAAGTGTGGAACATCATTGTAAAAATCCCACATTTGATATAACTTTGAAATAAACAATATTTAATACTTTTTTTTTTTTTGATGAAACAATATGCCAAAAATCAATAACTTATTTTTAGAATAGAGAGAAATTCGTAATATCTAGACCATTTAGCAATACAACTTTAGTATATTACCTCCTTGGTGACATTTAAATTTTTGTTATTATGACACTCGGCAAAAAATGTCCTAGCTACTTCAGTGCTAAATTTTAAAAGTTAGCAAATGGGTCCTATGCTAAAGCTGCCTCATTTAGTCAACCAGTTAAATATGTTTTGAGTTAAAAAACAAAGTCTTTATGTAAACTGTTCTACATTGATATCGCTTAAATTTCAATTAAAAAGTTTCTGGGCTTACCAAAAACACTATCACAATAGTTGTTTAACATAATCATAATGTGCATTACTACATCTTTTTCTCCTGATGTTCAAATAAAACTAATATTCATTTTATCTGGATTAAATTTCTGAATAATATTTTTAAAATCTCGATTATTTTTAAATGTTTTCACTATTCTAATAATTTTTTTTTCCTTCTCTCAAGAACCTTGAGAATGACAATTTTTCAATTTCTTTTCTTCTTTTTAACACCATGGATGACATTTTATTTTCCCCAGTAACTGTGACATCAAAGACTAAAAAAACAACGTAATAGAAAAAAATATCTGCAAGTTGGCCAATAAAATATCTTTATTAATACAAGATTTTTAATTAATAAGTTTGTTAATTAAGGTGATGGAAATTTCAAAATACGATAAACATGTTCCTTGGATTATTCAGCAAACACTGGCACCTCTCACAATGCTGAAAACCCTCCCATTCATAAGGAGATACAGTTTCAGACAAAAAATCGGTCAGTAGTGACAGTAACTCTTTTTTTTTTTTTTTTTTTTTTAAATATATATATAGATAGATAAATAGTAGGGATGGACTGTATATGGATTTTACCGGATATGGATATTTTTTTCTTTACCAGATCCAGCTATCCGCAAGTCCTCTTTCCCAGAACACATGAAATTTTCAATTTTTTAAAAGCACGCAATAATTAAACTAGTATGTTGTGGCCACCACAAGACTTTCTTTTATATTTTCCCATACAAATTCACTAAGGACAAATAATTTATTAAAATTACCTAACATGATGAATGCAAATGATTTTCATCTTGGAGAAAACTAACACTAAATATCCGAAGAAAGACAGTTTTATTCTCTATAAATAACATCTTAAAAAATGCATTTTTATAATGGTTATCTCACATATCAAGTTTAGTAGAGTTATATGCCATACAACTTAAGATATAGCCTTTGCGTTATCAAGAAATTTTCCAGTATAGCAGCACCATCTAATGGCTATAAGCATCCAACTTGAAGCAGCATAATATCTCATAATAGCCTTCTCACATATCAAGTTTTATTTGATTATATGCAATAGAACCTGAGATATAGCCTTTCCTTAAATTGCAGAAATCTATGAGTTGCAACGCCACCTGTTGAGCAGTTTACATTAAAAGTTGATAGGCGTTAATTTCAGGGGTGAAAGTGAGTCAGAGGTCTAAAAATACTGATTTTACTGACCAAAATTGGAAAAATACTGACCAAATTCTGACTAAACTTTAAAAAATACTGACCAACTGTAGAAAAGAGAATAAAAATTAAAAGTCATACAATGAAACTTTTTTCTGTTAATTCTGTAATGCAAGTATATTTTGAAAAAAACTTTAAAATTTATTAGCTAATAAACTATGTGAAAAATAAAACAAATAAACTGTTCAGTGAGTTAAAAACTGAGATTTTTTAATGAGAATAGGTAATAAATTTTTAAGTTAATGTTTAGATTAATACCAAATACTTAGGAATGAACTACTTTACATACAAAAAAAATCGATAGATATTTACAATTTTATATTAGCAAAATTGTGAATTTATGAGTTTCATTAACTGGCCGGAGCACATTCCAATATTCAAAATTTTATAGCTAAAGACCCTAGCCTAGATAGAATGTAAATCAGAAAATGTACTCTCCATTTATTTTTAAATTAAATTAAGAGAGAAGTGATAATGCATTTCAGAAAATAGAAGCTAAAACAGCAGTTGATTTGCAATGAGTCCTTGTATATTTCAGAAATTAGCACTGGAAAAAAGTAATAATAGATAAAATAATATCGAAGTCCAAATTCTGTCTATTAGTGGCAAAATATTCATATTCCTGCAATTGGCAGTGAAAACATAATTCTGGTACTACCTATGATTAAACTTAGATTATGTCAAACAGTGCCAAAATTATTCCAGGACAGACCACAATAGTATTGTGAATTTTAACATCTGAGCATTAAAAAAAAAAGACAAGAGTTTTGTTAATTTGTGATGAAATACTTATGAATAGGTTTTGGAAAATAAATAATGTTGCCGATCAGCAATTAAAATACTTCTTTATGTCAGCAACTTTCGGTTAAAAAATAATTTTTAAAAAATCCAAAATTTTACCTATTAGTTGTGATTAAATATAATTTTGTCTTAATGAATGCTGGAATATTTCTGATTTTTTGCATCAGTATACAAAAAACATTTTTTTTTTTTTTTTTAAATCAATCAGACACAAAAAAGCACAATTTTCATTAACTGGTTATGAAGAAATAATATTGTTAGGGGACTATCTACAAAAATCAGATAACTTTAAAGTCTGTTTAAAAAGTTAGTGATAAAAATATTTTGTTAATTCACAAATTTAGAAAAAAAAAAAAAATTTGTTTTGTGTACTTTAATTTTATAAATAATTAATATGTAGTAGCCATCACATAGCTTTCTTTAATATCATTATATAGAATGTGCCACCGATTAATTAATATGCACAAAAATTTAATAAATACACACACACATATGTACCTTGTCACAATAAAGGTTTTACACAAGCTGTTTGATGCAGTTGCAATCAACAGATGTCGAGATATAGCCATTTGAAAAATCGCAGACAGTTAATAACAACAGTATTGCCTGTCATCTGATATATGCCTAAATTGAGACAGCAAAATTTTTCATAAAATCTATCTAACATATTAGGTTTGGTGTATTTTATATACCTTAGAAGTTAAGATGCAACCTACTAGGAGCGTAGGAAAGGGAGGGGCTCAGGGGCTCAAGCCGCCACCCACCCTCCCCCATTGATTATTACAAAATTTCCTTTTAATGCCAAATAAAGGAATCACCAAATTAAAACAAAAATTAATGTTTTATAAATGCTTATAATTGGTAATATTTTATAATTAATACTAATAATTAGTGAATATTAATTAACATCTAATTATTGATTGATTTGTTGAAATAAAATTTGATTCATTTTTAAAATGAATGTTTTTGAGCCCCTCCCATGATTTTTGAATTGCTACGCCCTTGCAACCTATTTATAAACAGAAAATATTTTATCGCTTGACATTCAATATACACCCCAACTGATTTAGCACAGTTTTCATGATATCTGACTGTATCATATAACCTATCATATCTGGCAGATTTTTGTATCCCAGAAGCTGAGATATTACCAGAACCTGATTGCCATAAAAGAATTGGGATGCACAAGCTTCCACTCTAAAATTTAAGAGGGGGCCCTAAAATGACTAAAAACTGTCTTGAATTTCGGTTTCAGATTTTAATACTGAAAGTGAAATTTTTCTTGAGAAAGCTTGCCTAAAGCTAAATAAAGTACTAACTATTTTGGGAAAATTCTATTATTTAACCACAAAAATTTTAATTTTCTTAATCAATAAGACATGATTTTAATGTTGTGGGTAGAAACCGCCAGACATATCAATGAAGAAAAAAAAAAAATATATATATATATATATATATATGTTAATAGGCAAGCATAAAAATTGTGGTAAACTTTTAACATATTAATTATGGAAGTAGAAGGTTGAAAATGGTATCATTCGAAAGGTATGGTTAGCCAGATGTGCAGAATACAAAAATTATTTTCTTACAATGTCAAGAAAGTATTTAAAATAATAAACTTAAGTTAAAAAAGGATTTGATTTATGAGAGTTCGATATATATATATATTTTCTAATTTTATTAAGATCTAATTAATTTGAAGACATTTTTTTAATCAAAAACATAATGCATTCCAATTAACTTAAATTGACTACTTTTTTGAATGAATTTATTATGATACGCAAGCGATGTGATGATGTCACTGACCGACCGTGGGGCCAAGCAAAACTTTCCTATGTTAATTGTTAATTGGATTGATTTTAAACATTAAGGAAAATTATCTCCCGATTTTGATCCCCATATTTGGGTACAGTTTTAAATAAGTTACTGTGTTAAATTGTGTTTGATTTTTTCTGTTAAATTCATAAAATTTTAATTTGAAATTTAAATGCTCTAGAAAAATAAAATGGCAGACTTCCATTTTCGATTATAAACATGAGCATTTCAGTTCGAAAGAATGAGTTCATTTCAAAGGAATAGATTTGATATCTGTCGTCTTTGGCAGAAAAGAAAAAAGAAGAAAAGATCGCTAAATTGTCTGGCGAGCATATTTAATTCCTTTCAAAACACATGGTTATTTTAAAAACGTACATTAAGAGAGCAATCAGTAATATAAACAATATTTCGTACAATATATATGTATTACAAAAATATACATTGGACGTGTATGTTTTCGTATTATGTTTTTGATCGCCAAATATACAAAACGCCAAAGACGAACAGATGTTAAATCTATGCCCATTTTGTTTCTAGAGATTTCAAATTTCAAATTAAAATTTTGTCAATTTAACAGCAAAATAATGTATCTAACACATGTTCACAATAACTAATTTGTAACTATACCCAAATATGGGAATTAAAACCAGGAAATAATTTTCCTCAATTTTTAATAATTTTTTACAAAAAATCCAATGGACTTTTATTAACATAGGAAATTTTTTACTTGGCCCCCAACAACAGTCAGTGGCGTCACACTTCGCTTGTGTATATCTTTTGCATATAGGGTAAGTGCACCAGTGATTGACACTTTTAGAGCAATCTCTGATGTTTTTAATGTTCTAGTCATCAGAAAATATTTTTAGAAATCTTAAATTAGTACATATATATGTTATGAAAGACATTCAGAACCACATATATGTTAAAATACATACATTTGATAATAAATATTTTTTTTTTTATGAATTTTTATTTGACACCCACTCAATGTTCCAGTAATTGACACTGCCAGTTTTTCATTTTATCAGTAATTGGCCCCCTACGTTCCAGTGTTTGACACAGCTAGTTATTCATTTTACCAGTTATTAGCACCCTATGCTCCAGTAAAAAAAATATTTTAATTGAAATAAAAAATTTAAATACAAAGTGCCCTCACTGGGATTTGGCCTCACAACCTCTGCTTCACGAGTCAAGCATGCTACCACTGCACCAACCGTTCTTGGCACAGAAAGTGTTTTGTTGGATTTTATAGAAAGAGCTAAAACTTCTAGGGTTATTTCTTGATCCATAGGGGGTTGTTGCACAAATTTTGCATTCTACCCTGTGTTTTCGACCATGCTTTTTAATTCGAGCTTGGTTTGGTTTCAATTGGAATTTTACTGATTCATACTTCCCTTGTAAGTCATAAGGTTTCATACTTTTACCTTTTGTCTCAAGATTATGAATTACCAGATTATACATATTGAGTATACCAGAATAATTTATGTAATTAAAGTCAGAAAAGAAGTATTTAAAATATTTTTAAAGGAAAGATTAAGCTTTTACTTTTATTTATTTATTTTTTTAGTATTAAAACAAAACAATCAAAAAAGTACATAATAATAACTTACAAACAGATTTATTTGTTTCACTTAGGAGTTGAAGTCTGCCAAAAGTAAATTTATCAAAACTCTCATGTTGCCACAAAGCAAATACTACAGGAGAAAAGAAATTATTTTAAATATATTACAACAAAAAACCATAATAATATAAATATAACAACACATACATAAATAAAATGATTAAAAACATATTTAAAAATAATCATGATATTTTTATGCATTTAAATTAATTTCTACTTTTGTATTTTCCTGGACATGGCATACTTTGCTATATATTTATTTACTATTTATTAATTATTATTATTTGGTAATTATTTATTATTTTTTATGAATAACAGATTACACAATAAAAGCTTTGTAATTCTTTACTTCAGATCTACTGTCAAAGTTGGTAAATTTTTAGCTTCTTTAAAAAATAGGTAAAATCATTCAGCTTAAATATTATCATTTTCATACAGAAAATAAATTCTTCCAGCTTCATTGGAAGAGTAGGTTGATAATTTTATTCTATTCCAGTAGCTACTATTTTAAAACAAGAATGATAGACCAAAATGGCTAATAAATTTGAATGAGACTGCCATTCCGGGCTGTGCGCTGACAGTAAGTTTCATGCAAATCAGTTCATAACTATATTTTTTTTATGAGAGTCGAAAATTTTTAAGTGACTGCTTTTATGAGAGTTTTCTAAGTGGCTGCTATTTTGAAACAAAATGGTGATTAAGTTGATTAATAAGCTTATTTGAGACCTTGATATTAATTATATATATATATATATATATATATATACATACATAGAGAGAGAGAGTTTTAAGCAAATCGGTTCGTAAATACATTTTTTATTTGAATTTGAAAATTCAACTGGCCTTTACTTGGAAAAATGGCAGATCAAGTTTGCCAATTAAATTACTCAAGATATTTCTAAGATAAATCCAATGTCCAACTTTTCAAAATAATTCAGGATTTCAGACGTTATCACATTGACAAGTTTTCAAGAGATTACTTGAATTTAAGTGGCCACCATTTCAAAACAAGATGGCAACTATTTGGAAACAGAACAGCGAATCCAGTTGGCCAACGTACTCCTCCAAGATACTGCTAAGATAAATCCACTATCTAATTTTTATTCAATTACATTAAATATTTCAGAAATTACTGCCATGACAAATTTCCAAATAGCCATGTAATTTCAAAGTGATTGCCATTTTGTAATATGATCACTGATCAAGTTGATTAAATAAACTTGGTTCAGACCCTGATATCGACTATATATATAAAATTTTAAGCAACTCTATTCTTAAAACATTTTTTATGTGAATCTGAATTTTTCAAATGGCTGCCTCTGGAAAAAAAATGGTAGACCAAGTCTGTTAAGGTTTCACATCAATCAGATTCATTTTTTCTCTCCCCCTGTGTAATCCTATAGGAATTTTGTTGCTTCAGGATATTATCGGGATATCTCCTTATATATGTCCTTAAAATGCAAATCAATAAAAATCCGCAGGATTACATAAGGAGGACAAAAGGTGAATTGAACTGACGTGCAGTCTTAATGAATTCATTCTAGATAATTCTAAGATAAGTCTACTGTCAAAATTTGGTTCTAATCAATTCAATACTGAGAAAGTTATTATAACAAATTTTCCTTTATATATACATAGAGAGATAAATAGATGGACAGATATAAATTAAGTGATTACAATAAGTGTTGGGAGTAGTGAACGATTCATTTTAATAAAACAGATGTGCCTTTAATTGTGCATGCACGTGAGAGAGAGCTCTCCAACTGCTCCGGCTGCGAGCACACCAGTTGAAAGAGAAATGTAGCTAAGTGTGCTGGCCTTCGTGGCTGTTACCTGTGTGGTAGAAAACTAAAATGTATAAAGTTAATATACACTTAAATATTTTTTAATTTTTCTTATTTTCGAATGTGTGTGTGTGCATTGTAATTCATCATGTTTATCGTCTTCAATAAATGTTTTGTTATATACCGGGTTATCCAAAAGTCAGGACAAACTTTAAAAATGAATAATTCGAAAACGAATCAAGATACGAAAATACGGTTTGCACCAAACGGATGAAAAAGAAACCAGGTTTTGTGTGGCAAAGGAAAAAAAAATTAGTTCTGTTGGCGACCAACAGATGGCGCTATTGTGTTTTATTTCACCAAAAGATGATTTACAAATGAAAAAAAAATGTTAACAACTTACCAGTCAGCTTAATTACAGTTAATTAGTACTACTACAGTAACTGTTCAATGTCCATCATTCAGAAGTACAGCTGTGAGATGATTCACCACATCGTTCACAGCATTTAGTAGCATTTCTTGCGTTATGGCAGACACATTTTGGCGGATGGCATCTTTCAGTGCTGCTAGTGATGCCGGTTGGTCGCGGTACACTTTTGACTTCCAAGAATCCCCACAGTCAAAAGTCACAGGGTGTCAGATCGGGAGATCTTGGAAGCCATGCGTGATTAAAGTAGCGACTGAGAATGCGATATTTCGATGCATATAAGCGTCGACTACCATTACCTGCTGTAGTTGTTCCTTTTTATATCGTTTGTTGCTTTGCATAATCCTACATCAGAAATACGACAGCGCCATCTGTTGGTCGCCAACAGAACTATTTTTTTTTCTTAGCCACACAAAACCCGGCTTCTTTTCCATCCGTTTGGTGCAAACCGTATCTTTGTATCTTGATTCGTTTTCGAATTATTCATTTTTAAAGTTTGTCCTGACTTTTGGATCACCCTGTATATATTCAAGAATTTCAATTTCATGGACCTCATATTACAACACTTGGCAGCAGACCGTCGTTATGAAGGAAATTCTTAAAATCAAAAATTGTTGAAATTATTATTGTGTATCGTAATTCATCATGTTTATCATCTTCAATAAATGTTTTGTTATATATATAATATTCAAAAATTTCGATTTCATGGACCTCATATTACAACAATAAGTCAATTTCTTAAAAAAAAAAAAAAAAAAATTAAGCTAAAAGAAACTGTGCCAAATATGCAATAATGACAGCCAATGGTAGTAGTTCAGATATCTAGATGCAAATCAATGAGACCATATGAGTCAATGAGAACATTCCTTTTTAAAAGTAATCATATAAGAAAATTTAATATTTCAATAAGACCATAATAAGGTTACTTTTTATTAAATATTCTATTGTAAAAGACACAAAATACTAAAGAAATTCTTAGAATTTCAATTTATGCAAAGAATTTATCTTAACCCTTTGAGGGACAAGGTAATTTTGTTTATGTAAAATAAATTGAAACTAAAATATACAAACAAGTCTAAAAGAAAAGAAATAAATAAGTTTTTTCTCTAAATTATTAAAGAAAAAAGAAAAAAAAATTTTTTTTTGGAATGAATATTTGCAGTTGCAAATTAAAATTAGGTAGGGAAAACTTTTTAATTTTATTAAGAATTATTATTATTATTATTTTCAGTTGCTTTAACCCTTTAACCGTTGCAAACGGCTTTTTCCGTTTTTAATAATTGAAATAAGAGGCTAATGTAGCAAATTTTGGAAAAATATGATATTTTTCCCTAGGACATAAGATTACTGAATATCCATTGATTTCAAAAACTAATATGCTTTATTCCTACTTCACTTAGTATTGATTTTATGATTTATTAAACAGATATGCTAAAAAACTCGACACGGCTAAAGGGTTAATTCAACAAAATAACTTCAATGCAAAAATTGTAAAATAAAAATATTATGTGGAAATATGGATATTTAGATAAAAGACAGTGTTATGCCGATGTTAAAATACATTAATTTATCAAAATGAGATAGTGTTTTTCGAACTTGAACGCAAATAAAGGGAAGTTAAAATAAATATATAAATAAATGAAAATGATATAGAGAGTTACACACCAGTATTATGAGGACCAAAAATAGATGTGAAACAAGCCACTAGTACTGAATTAGAACTTTTTAATTTCAAGGAGCTCAATTCCATAGCTGCTTTTAGTCTACCATCCCAAATATCAGTATGGCTATTCATGTGGAAAACTTGCAGCTCATACACACCTAAAATAATAACAATCATCATGAAGTAAGTCAATTTAGAAAAAAAAGAAAGATAAGATCATATTGCAGACCAAATGATTGAAATAAGTTAACAAAAAACATCTGTAGACAATAATAAATGCATTTTATAACAATTTATTATAATATTGAAAAATATTGACATTTGTAACTTTTGTGAACAAGTTTTTACTTCAAAAGAATATTTTTAAATGCGGGTTAGTGCACCAAAATTTTGATTATTACCAAAAGAAATGAATGTTAAAAAAAGTTACGTTTGTTTAAGGATTTAATATGAATGGGAATTAAATGTATAACAATCTACAAATTTGCTTAATTTTATCCTTTTGTTTCCAAGTGAACAAGAAAGTCCACACTTTATGGAAATTATTTTTTATAATTGATTCCTATGCCGAAATATATTTCTTAAAGTAAATTAATTGTATTTGTTAGCCTTGATTTTTGGCTATCACTGTGATGATGGTGATAGTAGTAGTAGTTCTCTTCTCTTTAGTTGTAGTTCTCTCTCTAATACACATTTTTTATTCCATTGCTCTACTGTAGTATAGTGGATGAATTCTCCAGTTACAAGTCATTGTTACATATTAAAGGCAGATTAGAAACAAGAATAAATTCAATCCAATTAAAAAAAAAAAAAAACTGTAACATTATATGACGGTGAGGAATTTGCACGTTTTCTGATTTTATTCTTATATAATAGAAAATGAAAAAGTAAGAAAATAAATACATACATTTTCTTTATTTGAATATCGAGTAAACGCAGTATAATATATCGTGACATCACTCTTTATGACAGCAAACGTGAGTAATCGTTGTTTACATTCGATTTCGTGCTTTGCTTTGTTTCTTGAATTAGTGAAATAAGTTTTATATTTTATAATAATGACGGATATTAAAAAATCATAGTATAAATATTGTATTGTACCACTCTGCACTAATACAATGGCTAATGCTTCTCACAAGATATTCTTTAGCGTTCCACAGGATCAGGACTGAAACTAAAGGGGGTGAGCACGGCATGTGCCCCGGGCACCAGATGGAGAAGGGCACTAAAAAAGGCTGGTTTGTCACCTTATTTACATATACAAAAAATAAATAAATAAATAAATAAATAAAAATAAAAATTTTTTAGTCAGGGCAATTTGAAAAAAAAAAAAAAAAGGCAGAAAGTAGATTAATAGATAAAAGAATTCATTCACAATGAAAAGCATGGAGGAAGGAGTGTTCTCCACGACTCACAATATTCTTTTAAGGCCAATGGTGTGAAATAGTATCACAATCGAAAAAGAGTAATTTACAAGCATTCCCTGACTTTCAGCCAAGGTTTCTAAAAAGTAAGAAGTTGGAAAATACACATTATATTTTATTAAATTTCAGAAAGCTCTTTAGAAATTATGATTCATAAGGAGGCAGAAACAATTTTGTCCAGGGCATCGCCATGACTATTAAAATGATTATGTCAAAATAAAGCCATAAAGTCATGAAACAGTCCAGTGCACTAAAAATAAACATTGGCGTGACTAGGTAGGGTCCAAGGGGGACTGGCCCCCCCTAGAGGTTCAGCTGGCTCGCCCCAGAATTTTTAAGATTCAGAATTACTATTTCTTCTGTCTTCTTTCCTTTTTAAAGTTAAAAAACATAAATGTGCAATGTAAATTAAAACACATAAACACATCTAAACGTAAAAACGGACAAAAAATTTGCAATGCAGCAAATTACAAGAGATTTCTTATTTATTATGGGAGAGGTGGGTAAGTAGTAGCTATAACTGTCTATACATGCTGTTAAATAATATATGTTCATGAGAGTTCATAAAACTAGTTAAAGACGTCTTCATCACTCTTGCTAATGAAATGGTGTTTATTACCAGTCTCTAAATTTGATTTTCAGAAGTAATTTGATATTTTAAAAATCAGCGCTACTATTTGAATGGCTACACAATAATCTTACTGCAGATATGTAGTGTCTAGGTCAGTGTGTCATTTATTTATGAAATATCAAAAGTAATTCTGGTAAATTATTCTGACAATTTTTTTTTTTTTTTTTTTAAATTATTATTATTTATTAGTCTCTTTCAGCGACCAGATATTTTATGATTCCTGAAAATTCTGACGAGACCATATCTCCGCTCGTGGCACCTGTGCTGACTTTAACCCGATATGTTCTTTAAACAATTCTGACTGTGGTAAATACTACTAGGCTGTTCACAATCCGTGAAAATCTGCCCTCAGAAAACTCCCGCTCACAGTAGGGACATTTCATGGATCCTGTGGCGCAATACCACATTGGGGACATCACCTGTTTCAGAGATGAAAGTGGGAAATAGACAAAAAGTCTGAAAGTATCAGCAAAACTCAAAGATAATTTAATTTTAGTAATAAAAGAAGAAACAGATACACAAATTCATACTTTCTATAAGCAAAAATGGAAAATATATGAAAATAAGTTGTTTAGAAACAGTCAAAAGAAAGAAAATTGAACAAAAATAAGAATATTTAGAACAAAAAACCTGAAAATTGTTTTTAAAAAATTAAGAAAAGTCTGAAATTCCTACAAAAGTCTGAAAATTCTCATCCCTGCAGTGTTTGTATCTCCTGAAAAATCTGATTGTGGAAACTCTCACACGCTGATATACTAAACCCGATGTGTTACAATAAATAGCTCACTTATTACTTTAGTTACTATCTGTATGTACTATTAATATTTTTAGTACAAATAAATTATTCATTTTCGGTAAAAACGGAATTGAAAGTGGTTATTTCTAAAAGTAGAAATAAAGGTTCAAAACAGTGAAACTGCATGAAAAATCATAGCTTTAAAACTGCATAGATTACCTCAAATGATGGAAAAAAGAAAGCATGGAATTTATGTCGCTCTGCTTCTCTCATTATAAAACGCATTATAAATCTCCTATTGCTATTTTCAGATGTATTTTCTTTAAAAAGAAGAGAAGAGTGTAATACTTCAGCTATCTTCTAATACAATTATTACTGAATCTGACTTCGGTTTTTGCAGATGCAAGCATTTTAAAATTGAATTGTCCCTACAAACATCAATCGTTGGTATTTGAATAGATATTTGCTTCACACAGTTTGCACTTCTTAGTTGAGACAGGGCTAGCTTAGCCCACCATAAAGGCAAAGTTATGAGCCAAACAGTAATTAGTAATTTGTGTGTTAAATTTGCATAAAATGGCTCTCTTTTTTTTTTTTTTTTTAATTTATAAAGAAAAGGAAAATTGTAGTAGCTTGTCTGAGTATTTCTCCCCAAGCTCTCTGTTGTTTAATGGATCATATTGGATCCAAATTCTTTTGTGCGTCCATTAAAAGAACTATAAATAGTAAGCTCACAATATCAAGCATTTATATTTCCTTAAGCTTTAAATAATTTAACATTATTAAAACGAAATTTAAATAGTTAGAGCCCGTAGACTGCAATGTATAAAAATCCTAATCTGTATACAGGTAAAAAAAAAAAAGTTATGAGTCCTACACTACACTCATGTAAATATGTGCGGTTCTTGCGATGATAACCTATAACATGTCTACCAATTTATATTTTAAATGAATATCGAATTTAGACGATAGCGCACTGCAACTAATTCGAGTCTATAGTACGTAACGATAAAGAATTTTTTCTTGTGTCCCTGTAAATGACCTATGAGTTCTGCACTCCTAAAAATCTATAAAAATCATGCGACTTTGACAACATAATAATCTATTTTTAACTCAATTGGCATTTTGACACTATCACACTTTAGATAATTTGAGTCGATTGGTCATAATGATACAGAATTTTTCTTTGAGTCTCTGTAAAATAACTATTAGTGCTAGATGCATCAAATTCTATACAGCTCATGTGACGGGGACCTATAACATACTTACCAACTGTTATCTTAATCGAACAAGGCTTTTGAACACTATCGCACTTTTAATAATTTGACTCTATATGCCATAATTATAAAGAATTTGTCTTTGTATCCTTGTAAAAAATTATAAATTCTAGGCTTATCAAAATCTATGCAGTTCGTGTGACGATGTCCTATAACATGACTACCTCATTTTCGACTCAATCGATCAAAGCGTTTAGACATTACTGCATTTACTCACACACATACACTAAAAACAAAAAAAAAAAAGACGCACTGCAGACAAACTGACTTATACCTTTTTTATTTGTAATAACTCCAAAACTAATCATTAAAACAAATTAAATTGTCCTGTTTGCATAATTCAAAAGAGGTAAAATAATACCTATGTACATTTTCAATTTAGCAATTTGCTTGATTACACTCTACGAAGTACTCAATAAAAATTTGCATAAAACTTCCCTTTTAAACATAATATAATAAACATTGTATTGTACTATACTTTGTATTCCATAGTGGTTTATTATGTGAAATAAACATTACTATATGATTTAATATATGAAACAAAACTATTTAATAGTATCATACAGTTTTTTAATATAAATCTCGAAATTTCATTATGTAAAACATCACAAATATTTTTTTCTTCTAGTTCTTGCGAAGTTGTAGGCTACAAATGCCTTCTCCTGTATAAATTAAACATTTTCAATCGAATTGCAGATCTGGTAATGAAGTAATTTTACGCAGGATTTAACCTAAAGTGAATAAAATTAATGATTACTTAAAGGATTGTAGGTGCTCATGAGGATGGATACATAATTTTAACAATTTGAATCAAATAAACACTAGCTGGAACCCGTCGAATTCGACGGACACTTTATTGTCCGTAATGTTTCAAAAATCATCGCATGATTATTTAAATGTACTTCAAGTTAAAACATCTAATATAATTTACTACATTTAGCTTAAAAGAAAATCTGAAAAATGCTTATAAATAGAATTACTATATATGACATCACTTTCTACAAAGTACTCCAAATAAACAGATGCTATCTTTCATTTTCTATTTCGTTTAATACTAAGACTATATGTTAGCTGACCCGTCCGGCGTTTCCCTGGCCCATGATACCTTAAATGAACCTTAAATTTGTATTATTTTATACCTTTAACTGGATTTTGTTTGAATTTCTGTTTTTAAATGAAAGCATCACGAAAGAAATAATCATCTGTAACAAAACAATTACCTTGAACCGAACGAAACTCTGCCTTGTGACCCCGGTGCTTGCGCAGCGCATACACGGGCCGCTAACAACATAAAAAAATTCCCAAAGAATAACCTGGAACCGAACGAACCCACCCGGCAATGCACGGGCCCGTGATAATAACCTTAAATGAACCTTAAATTTGTATGATTTTATATCTTTAACTCGATTTTGTTTGAATTTCTATTTTTGAATAAAAGCATTGCGAAAAAAAATAATCAGCTGTAGCAAAAAAAAATTACCTCGAACCGAACGATACTCTGCCTTGTGATGCCGGTGCCCCGGCATCGCATACGCGAGCCGCTAATACCATGAAAAAATTCCAAAAAATTAACCTGGAACGAAACGAACCCGCCCAGCATTGCCCGGGCCCATGATAATAGCCTTAAATGCACCTTAAATTTGTATGGTTTTGTATTTTTAACTCGATTTTGTTTGAATTTCTATTTTTAAATGAAAACATCACAAAAAAAAAAAAAAAAAAAAAAAAAAAAAACATTTGTAACAAAAAAAAATATTTCAGACCGAACAGAACTCGGGTCTGTGACCCAGTTCCTGCGGCACGTATATGCAGGCCGCTAATAACATGAAAAAATTCTCAAAAATTAACCTTGAACCGAACCAACCTCTGACTCGTGTTACCGCTGCCTGTGGCTGCAGCACCGTATAGCAGGCATGCTACGCACGCACTGCAAAATCCACTTTCCTCCACCAGGGAGCGCAGTATGTTGTATACGAATATCACCAATCTCCTTGAATTTCCAAGGCCTTTCAAATAAGGTGTCACATGGTGGTGTCAACTGCAAAATCCTTTAATTACACTTTCCACCACCAGGGGGCACAGCCTGTTCTATACGAACAACACCAACGGTCAGGAAATATCAAGACCTTTAAAATAAGTTGTAACATGATAGGGTCTACTGCAAAATCACCTAGTTCCATTTTTAACCACCAGGGGGCGCACTATATTGTATACAAACATCCCCAATCAACATGTAATTTCAAGACCTTTATCAACAATCGCCTTGAATTTCCAAGACCTTTCAAATAAGGTGTCACGCGGTGGTGTCAACTGCAAAATCATTTAGTTGCACTTTCCACCGCCAGGGGGTGCAGCGTGTTCTGTACAAAATCACCAACGGTCAGGAAATACCAATACCTTTAAAATAAGGTGTAACATGATAGGCTCAACAACAAAATCACCTAGTTCCATTTTTCCCCACCAGGGGGTGCACTATATTGTATACAAACACCCCCAATCGACATGAAATTTCAAGACCTTTAAAATGAGGGGCTACATGTGTGGGTCTGGAACCGGTTTTCCTCTCAAACTAATTTCCCCCTTTCCCCCCACCTCTAAATCTATTTTCCCCCCTTTTCCCACCTTCAAAATCGAAAATTCCAAATTCGCAGAAAGTGATTTTTTAGTATTTGACTCTAGTCCCTATATGTAGAATTTCTTCACTGTAAAGTAATATGGAGCTGAGTTAAGCTCGTAAACGTGTTTTTAACCCCTGCCCCCCCGAGGGGGGGGACCGTTTGACTTTTTTTATTTTTATCTTTTCATAACATATCTACAGACCGAGACCTTTTTTAGACACCTCAACCAAGTTTTTACACCTAGTTATAGAGGTTTGAGTGAAGGAAAATCTTGAAAAAATTTAATGTAAAGTTCATTCTGCACGCATAACTTTCCTGAAACTCAACGAATTTAAGTAGTTAATAGCTCAAAAGAAAGAGCTTGATCCACTGAGTGTTCTTAGACTTGTGTCAGCAGCCCACGTTAAATAGAACTCTAGTTATAGAGGTTTGAGTGAAGGAAAATCTTGAAAAATTCTTGAAAAAATTGAATGTAAAGTTGATTCTGCACGCATAACTTTCCTCAAACTCGACGAATTTAAGCAGTTAATAGCTCAAAAGAAAGAGCTTGATCCACTGAGTGTTCTTAGACTTGTGTCAACAGCCCACGTTAATTAGAACTCTAGTTATAGAGGTTTGAGTGAAGGAAAATCTTGAAAAAATCTTGAAAAAATTGAATGTAAAGTTGATTCTGCACGCATAACTTTCCTCAAACTCGACGAATTTAAGCAGTTAATAGCTCAAAAGAAAGAACGTGATCCACTGAGTGTTCTTAGACTTGTATCAACAGCCTACGTTAATTAGAACTCTAGTTATAGAGGTTTGAGTGAAGGAAAATCTTGAAAAAATTGAATGTAAAGTTGATTGTGCAAGCATAACTTTCCTCAATCTCAACGAATTTAAGCAGTTAATAGCTCAAAAGAAAGAACTTGATCCACTGAGTGTTCTGAGAGTGAAACGATCAAGATCCATTCATTAGAAGAGGAGCTATGAGCATTCGAATTGCTTGAGTCAATGTGTCCCATAAGAAATGTACAGGGAAGAAACGAGTTTGAGTATAACTTGAGTAAGGTGGAAGTTGAGTAAATTTCAATGATTGATGACATATGTGTGTCTAAATACCTTTCATTAAAAAAAAAATGAAGGAAATCGGCCGGATAGAACGGCCAGACGGACTGACTTTAGTTTTCATAAATTTTTTTAATATATAGATACCAAAGAGGCCATGTGCCAAAGTGTATTATCATCATTAAACATTTATCGTGGAAAAGTTAGAGATACCTCCAAAATACTCGGGTAGGCCCCCACTTTTATAATGCAGTGTTTTATTTCAAGTTATTTGATCTCGTGAGCATTAAAATTTGCCGGAGTGTTTGAAAAATTATGCACCCCCATATCATAATGTGCGGAGAATATTTCTATATTTTAACCTTATAACCATTGCAAACGGCTTTTTCCACTTCTGTTTTCTGTCGTTAGACCGTTGTAAGCGGCTTTTCCCCCTCATCTCTAAAATGCAGTTTCCACTGCGGTTGGTTGGAAGTCGTTTCGAGCGGTGCTATTCAGAATCCTTTGATGTGGTCAAGCGGTTGGAGGTGGTTCTATGGGTTGGTTCGAAGGGAGAAAGTCCCTGGCTCTAACCCCCAGTTGAGATAATTGAGGGGCCAGAGGCAGATATCTTTGTCAATTTTGCATGCTTTCCTTTGAAGTAACTGCACAATCTGATAAAAAAAGGTTACAACTGATGACAAGACATTTGGCTCTGTGTTGGGAGTGTGATTAATGGTTTTTTGAACCTCAAAGTTCCAACCCTAGTGGAAACCAGCCTTTAGAGAGATAAATCCCACCAGAGGTGTAGCTTTTGTCGATCGTGCCACTCCTGAACAATGTTCAGTTTCAGATTCTGGGGACATTCTTCTGTAAGATGCTGGTTGAATTAGTCTGGTCCTCTGTCGAAGTTGTTTCCTGGTGAAGTTCCAGACATTCAAAAAAATCTCATCCTCATTGTCTTGTCATTATTAATAAGCTGCAAAATCTTTATTAATATAGAATTTTAAAAAAATCAATGCACAAACTCTCCCATTTTGGTAGGAGTGATTGTGCAATCTTTTATTAAATAATTATTCGTTTTTAAAGAAATCTGTGCTGCTCGTTCCGTTAGTCTAGGTTAGTAGCTTATGAAAAATTGTTTAAAAATATTTTGCATTTCTACCATTGTACTGAAATTCTTAGAAAGAGTTATGAAAATTCAAGCATTTATTTAATATTAATTATGTTGGGGTATGCACAAAAAACCAAAGGTTACAGAATTTGGCTAGTTGAGGATCAGAAATTAATTGAAACAATCAATGTAAACTTTAATGAAACCAAAAAAGGAATACATGAAACTAAAAGTAATAAAGTAATTAAAGGTCCAAATTTTTACTTTTCTGTTCCAGATTATGATAATGATATTGATATAGATCCTACTATTCATGAGCTAGCAGAACGCTTACAATCTTTGGGGGGAGAGGGAGAATAGTTCAGTCTCAGGAAGTAGAGGGAACTAGTTTAACACCATGTGATTCTATTCCATGGATACGTAGAGTTGCAGTGGCGGATTTAAGGGGGGGGGGGGGGGGGCTAGGGGGCTGAAGCCCCCCCCAAAACACTGACATTCCCAATTGAATATTGCAATTGTAAATTTTTTATTGGTCTAGAATAACACTTTGAAAAATCTTAGCCCCCCCCCCAAAAGTCAAGTTCTGGATCCGCCACTGTAGAGTTGTACCTCAAAAAACTGGAACTAGAACCTGATATCTATTATGGAATAGAGGGTGAAAATATAAGGCTATGATCATTACAAGATGTAAAAAAATATTGTTTAGAAAAGAAAATAGAATGTAATGATAAACTTTTTGATTTTTCGGGTAAAATTTTAACTGCTGGTAAACTTGTAAATTCTTCAGATTCTAATGATGAAGCTAACCTGATTGAAGTTAAAATTCCAAGTAATTTTTTTGAAGCTGTTTACTCGCCTGAAGCATCTGAGTGGGATAATGCCATGAAACAAGAGATGCAGGTCCTGTATGATTATAAAGTTTCGGAATTGGTAGAACCACCTAAAGGAGCTAAAATTTTAGGAAATAGGTGGATGTATACTCTTAAAAGAAATGAAAAAGGTGAAATTATAAGGTATAAAGCTTGTTTAGTAGCTAAAGGGTTCAATCAGGTCAAAGGGGAAAATTATGAGGAAGTGTTTAGTCCAGTAGAGAATTTTTCTATTATTAGACTATTTTTTTCTATATATGCATGTTTATTTAATTGGTTTCATGTACAAATAGATGTTAATAATGCTTATTTATATGCAAAATTAGATGAAACAGTTTTTATGTTACAGCCTGAGGGTTTTATCAAAGATACAGGTAAAGTTTGTAGACTGGAAAAAGCATTGTATGGACTCCATCAAAGTAGTAGGGCTTGGTTTTGTGAAGTAGATGATGTTTTGAAAAACTTAAAATTTCATAAACTGGACTGGTGTAATTGTGTTTATACATATAATTATAATTTTATTAGTGTATGTAGATGACATTGTCATCTTTGGTAAAAATCAGGAAGATTTGGAATTTGCGATAAACTTGTTATAGCAAAAATTTGATTTAAAGATTCTGGGCAAGACGAAAAAGATTTTGTGTATTGAGTTTGAAGAAGAGGGAGGAAAATTGTTTATTCATCAAAAGGCTTACATTAATAAGATTTGTAAGCAGTATGGAAATTATAAATATCCCATTACTTCTTTACCAATTCCTAAGGGAGAAATTTTTTCTAAATTAGATTCCCCTAAAACTGAAGCTGAAATTAAAGAAATGGAATCTTACCCATATAGAAATTTAATTGGTTGTTTAGCTTTTATAGCAAGTCGCACTAGACCAGATATTGCTTTTGCTGTAAACTTGTTGTCACAGTTCCAATCTAATCCAGGTACGAAACAATGGTACAGTGTTTTTAAATTATTGGGTTATCTTAAAAATACAATTAGTTATAAATTAGAATTGTCCAGGGTTAACAACTTAGAATTGAAATGTTATTCTGATTCAGATTTTGCTGCCAATAGAGATGACAGGGTATCAATGGAAGGATACATACTATTTTTAAATGAAGCTCCTATATCATGGAGAACGTTTAAACAGAAATGTGTTAGTCTCTCAACCATGGAGGCAGAATATATCAGTTTAACAGAAGCAGCTAAAGAGTTGACCTGGATTAAAAATGTTTTATTAAATGATAGTTTAGATTTAAAGTTAGAAAATTGTATTTTATATTGTGATAACGAGGCAGCAATTTCTTTTTCAAATTCTCCTTTTGAAAATCATAGAACTAAACACATACATATTAAATATCCTTTTTTAAGGAATTTGGTTTTTGATAAAGTATTTAAATTAATGCATGTAACTAGTAAATTAAATGTGGCAGCTACCTTTACTAAGCCACAAGTTAAAGAACAATTAATTAAATTTTGTAGGAAAATTTTTTCAGATATTGACATTGTTTAGTTAATGTCAATTTTTGTAAGGAATTTTTTTTTTATATTACATATTGTCATTTTTGATCAATGGGTGATCACTAACTTTGTGATCAGGCATTGATTGAAGTGAATTTTTTATGTATTTTTAATGTTTAAAATGTGTTTTCATAAAACACTGTCTCGAGAGCATTAAAAAAGGGGGGGGGGGGAGATTGTTATAAGTCATATCATAAATATTTAATCATATCTATATTTTTATAAAGTGAAATTAAAGTTAATTTTGTTAGGATACTTATATATGCATTATAAAGTAAATTATTTAAATTAAATTTAGTTTGATATGACTTACTTTTTTTTTTTTTATCGCTCTCGTGACCGCATTTTTGTTTATCTTCATGTTAAAGTTTATTCCACAGATGTGAATAGCTGAAACAGTAAACATGTGAGTAATAAGAGAGAATCACAGTTATTGCTCTTGTTACTCTTCACTCTAACCAAAAACGATGTCCATGGTTGTAAGACAATAAGCCCATGATACTGAAGACTAGTTTACCAATTGCTAAGTGGCAACAGCAAGATGCAAATGAGGATTGTTTATGTTATGTATAAAAGGTGTTTGCATCTGTATTTCGTTCTCTTCTTTTTTCAACGTTGCAATATGTAGTTTTGACTTTGAGTTACCAGCAAAGTATGCTGGTTTATTAAATTTTTCTTTTTCATCTATAAATATTCATGCTCAAATAAACTGTGTTTGTTAATACATAAAAGTTTTCTTCATTGAGTCTTCCACATCAAATGCATAACTAGTATGTAATTTTTTTTTTTTTTTTAATTTTTATTAAAGTTACTCTGCTAGTTTCGCATATTTAAACTTTAATTCAACAATTTCCTCTATTTTTGCCATCACTATTACCATACAAAAATAATAATGGCATATTTCCTGGAACTTTCGTAATTAAATAGGATAGTGACTTTTGTTCGAAATTATTGGTGGGAGCAGAAATATATCTGTGTGTGACTGATGTTACATTTTTCGTGTAATTGCCCTGTGGTTAAATTTTTCAATAAAGCTATTTTCACTATATGTTAATAAGCTGTTGTAGGACCTGAAATGTGAAAAAAGCGCTGCAGGTGCCACCGAGTGGGAGTTTCGTAAAATCAGATTTTTCAAGGATTGCAAACCAGCTGGTCGCCAAAGGTGGCTAGTTTCAAATAAAAATGTCAATGTTTTTATAACAATGTTTATATTTCAATGGGTGCATAAAGAAATCATGTGGTGTCCACATCAGATTTTTTATGTTTTAAGTCACTAACACTTTCAAAACTTCTAGAAAAATGTCTTAGAAATAAATAAGCATAATTCAAATTAAACACAGTGCTATGTTACTCATAAAATTTAACTTTTTCCTTTTTCTTTTATGAAACAAATAAATCAATGTATTCACACTATTTGTTTGTTTTAATAAAGTCTTAGTAAAAATAATGAAAAAAAAAAAAGATTGGAATAATGTGAACTTGAGTAATGATAACAGCATGGTTGAATTCTATTATAATTGATTGTATAATATATTTTATAAATTAAAATTATCAAACAAGATTATTAATTTGTATATTTTAAAAACATCAGTTAGTTATAATTTAGTCAAAATGTTTAATGTTTTTACTTTCTTCTATATTAAATAGAAGAAAGTATTGGATTTGTAAAAATTTTCGACCTCGGGTTTTTGATGGATTTACACGTTTTGAGAGCTGTAGAACACGATTTGACCATTTTTAGAAAATGTCTGTCTGTCTGTGTGTGTGTGTGTGTGTGTGTGACAAAATTTTGTGGCAACTGTATCTCAGGAACTACTGCACAGAATTTCATACAAGTTGGTATGTAGTTGCACCTTGACATAAATTAGTGCCTATCAACTTTTGGTAAAAATTGTCTTCCAGGTTGCGTTGCCATCCCGCTTTATCTAAATTTTTAACATGGTGATATAGGACAAAATTTTGCATAAATGTGCATAAAGGGAATTATTTTTTAGTAATCATTATGAAAATTACAAGGATTATTTATAATAGAGATAGTCAACTGGGAAAAAGTTTTTGTATGTGTAGGAGCCTCGCCACCCCCCCTGGGGACGAAGTCCCCCCTCGAGGGGAGTAAATTTTCAAGATGGGTATCTTTCGAAAGGTCTCGTCAATACCTTTAAAACGAATGGTCGAACTATAAATCTGTGATAATTTAAAACAAAGTTATCGAATTTTTTTACTTTTAACGAAAACTTTTTTTACTTTTAACTTTTTTTTTTTTTTTTAACGAAGTTTAACCAAACTTGGTATTTAGTTGGCCCCTGACATAAACTGGTACTGATTACATTTGGGTATCAATTGCTCAATAGGTGGCGCTGTGATCTCATTTTTTCTACATTTTTAACATGGTAGTATAGGACAAAATTTCGTATAAATGTACATAATGAGAGTTATTTTTAACTTGTGATTGTAAATTTAATATGAATTATTGATAATAGTAGTAGTTAACTAGAAAAAAGTTTCTGTGCATGTGGGGGCATCGCTTCCCCCCATGGCTGGGGCCGGGGGGGGGATAAATTTTGAAGATGGGTATCTTTCGAAAGGTCCCCTCAATACCTTTAAAACAAATGGTTGAACTATAAATTTGTGATAGTTTAAAACAAAGTTATCGATTTTTTTTACTTTTAACAAAAAAAAAAAAAAAAAAAAAAAAACTTAAAAAAAGAAAATCGTAATTTTTTTTTTTTTTTTTTAAATATTGTTATTGATTGAATATGTATAGGAAAATATAGAAGAAAGCCTTGTGGTGGCCACAACATACTAGTTTTTTTTAAAAAAATTCATTATTTTTTTCATTATTATACTTTTTTACAATAAATAAATAAAATTACTAACCAGATTTAGAAGGTAACGTAATTAAACTCCATGGAGAAAGCATCATTGTTGAATTTGTCTGGGTTATCCACATGGGAGAGACTTTACTAATATAACTAGTCTGCCACTCTTGATCGTTGGCGAGTGCTTGACGAACTTTAGCTCGATGTTCATGGTCATCTATAAAAAATATTGAATATGTTTATCATTGTATTATAACGTGAGGAACAAATAATGAAAGAATACTCATGAGCCATGAGAATAGCTATAACAATGCAGACAAAAATTATAGTTTACTAGAAAATTGGTACCCATTAAAACGTGACACATGATATCGTTTAAATGCTTTGTTCGAATGAGCTAAAAGTTGGTGCGTATATTATATACTACCATAGCATAAATTGTATATATGTTGAAGAATCTAGCACTTACAGTTTTTTTTTTTTGCAGGGACACAAAGATAAATTCTTTATCGTTACAACCTATGGGCTCAAATTAATTAAAGTGTAATAGCGTCTAAATGCCTTACCCGATACAACTGAAAATTTATATACATGTTATAGATTAGGGGTGCACAACCTTTTTGGCTGGAAGGCCACTCTCACTGCTGAATGGGGCATGAAGGGCCACAGACGAGATAATATAAAATAATTGCAGATATCTTCACCGTGTAATATATACACATACATATATAAAGGGGCACGTTACCATTGTCAAGTGCTTGTATGCAGAACTTTAATTTGTATCATATGTTACTTGATATATATACATAATATATATATATATTCTTTTATAATAATTTTTCAATTAGCAAGTCAAGTGAATCTCAAAGCGTTATAATAAGTATCGTATACAGTACAAAAAGGATAAATAAAATAAATAAAAATATGCTTTGCAGAGAGAGGGTACCAAAATAAGCAATTTTAGTGTAGGTATGTGAGTATGAAAATACCGTTTTGAGATATTGGATGACACTAGCAAGATCTCACAAAACAACAGATCAACCCCCATAAATCATAAATGACCACCATCAGTATCATGGGCTGTTTTTATCAGTTCTACAAAATAAATAGGCATTAGTCAGTCTTTTTTCATCATTTATGTCACCAGACACAAATAAATTCAACTGACTGCACATCTTTTTTTTTTTTTTTTATGGAAATTAACTACTACTCTAAATTTATGCTTCTTCATCATTAATTTTAACATACATTATTACATTTTGGGGAGAGATTTTTTAGTTCCCCATCATACTATACGTATGGGGAACTTAGGTAATCGTGAAAATTTTCGACCTCTGTTTTTTTACTTTTTTACACGTTTTCAGGTGTGAGGAATCTGAAAATGACAAAATTTGTATGGTGTCTGTCTGTAGGGTGTCTGTTAGTCCGTTAGTTTGTTAGTCTGTGTACACAATATCTCACGAACAAATTGTCGCAGAGAGGTCAGATCAGTTTTAAAATATTACTTTCGACACTGGAAAGAACCCTATTCATTTGCAACATTCGAATGAAAAAACTTCGTAAGTTATTAGAAATTTACGATTTTCATAACATGGGAGAATAGGACAAAAATTCACTTAATCGTGCATTAAATGGAAACTTTTTACTGTAAAAATGTCAGACCAGTTTTAAAATATCAGTTTTGATGCCGGAATGAGCATTGGTAACTACAAATATGCTACTTTGAAATTTTCGCAAGTTACTGGAAATTTACGAATTTCTTAACATGGCAGTATAGGGCAAAATTTCACATAAACCTCAATTTTGAGAGATATTTTCATCGTAAAGATGTCAGACTACTTTTGAAATATTATTTGAGACACTGGCATGAATATTTATGACTGTGAATTTTCCAATATAAAAATTTCGTAAGTTATTGAAAATTTACGAATTTCTTAACATGGCATAATAGAGCAAAATTTCACATAAACGTCCATCTTGAGGGATGTTTTCATCATAAAGATGTCAAACCACTTTTGAAATATTATTTAGGATACTGGCATGAATATCATAGACTATGATTTTTCCATTTTAAAAAATTCGTAAGTTATTTGGAATTTACGATTTACTTAACATGTCAGAATAAGGCAAAATTGAGCATACACTTCCATTTTGAGGATCATAAATACATTAGACAACTTCAAAATTACATTTATGATATTGGTTTGAACATGATTGCATACAAATATTTTAATAGGAAAATTTCGTAAATTATTCGTAATTTACGATTTTATCAACATAACGAAATTGTAAATTTTTCATATAAATATGAATTTTGAGGATTATTGCATTGGAAATAGTAGCATGAAAACTAAACAACAGAATTGACCCTGATAAAATAAATTAATAAGTTAGAATAAGATAAATATATCGAAGTGAACAGTGGATAGCCTATTAGGCGGGGATTTCATTCTGCCACTGTATCAAGCTTTGGTCAAATTCATTTCTTTTAACATGATTATAATATGTCTCACACTAGAAATTTACAAGAACATAAATATGATGGGGAACTGAGCAGAGTCCACCTATGCCAACTAGTTTTCTTTTAAAAAAAAGGGGGGAAGGAGGAGCATTTACTTATTGATTGTTACATTTTTCAGTTTTTAATCTTCTCAGATAGATAAAGATATATTCACTTACTATTAGATTATTTCATGACCTTTCCAATAAAAAAATAAGGAATATACTGTGGTTTACATTATTGAGAAATAGAATGGAAAATTTAGATCTCAAACAAAAATATATATAAAAACTAATATTTTCATTCCCTCCCTTGCCCCCCCCCCTCCCCTCTCAAAAAATTAAATAAATAAATAATAATAAAAATTAAAAAAAAGTTTTGTGAATGCCACTTTTGCGAATGCAACAAATATTTTTTCTTTTTTCTCTTCTGCTGTTGATTAATATGACCTAAAATAATGTCTGTCCTTCTGCGGGCTGCAGGTTGTGCACCTCTATTATAGATCACTGTCGAATAAACTGTATAGATTTATCTTGGTGAATCTAGTATTTATAGATTTTTTACAGGGACACGACGAAAAATTCTGTAACATTATGGCCTATGTCTAAAATTATTTAAAGTGTGATAGTGCCTGAATGCTTCATTTGATTCAGCTTTATATTAATAAGTATACATGTTACAGTTTTATGTAGTGATGTGGGGTGGAAAATTTTCTGTTTTGGAAAAATTTCCACTATGTTTTTCTGTAAAATTTTCAAACCAAAAAAAAAAAAAAATTTTTTAGTAAATCTTTCGCATGATATTTAAATTTTCTTTTATTAGTCACAGTACAATGATTAGTTACAGTAATGCCATATACAGTGTGAAAAAATTTTTTTTTGCATAATAAATATAATAAAACCTATCTTTACTTCGTGGCTGTTCTGAGATCTTTCAGCGCCGGGCACCCGGGCCTCTTCGGAGAACGTTATCACTGTGCTGGAGATTTGGACTTCTGGATGCTTCTTTGTTGACTTTCCAACAGGTGGCTCCATGCCCTATTTGGGGCTACTGCGCCGCTTTCGTTGCATGTGTCTTCATTGGTTGATATTTCGATTGATTCTCGGTACATGGCGTATTGATAATTGTAAGCCACGAAGTAAAGATAGGTTTTATTATATTTATTATGCGTTAGTGTACTTCGTTTCTTTCAATTTATTTAAAATTTTTTTTTGATTGAAGTCATCATTTAAAAAGCTACCAGATGTATGATATGAGCAACTTGCTCGAGAAAGAGGTTATTTATTATAATACAAGAGATTTCTGGTTGCTAATCAGAATTTTGAATGTTCATTTAATAAGTTTGTGTGCACATAAAACATAATTATAAAGCATTTGGCAGCATAACAAAAAAAAAAAAAGAAGAAGAAATTGATAAATTAATGTACTACTATACTACTGCTAAGCATGTATATCTGTTTTTCAAAATATTCATTTACGCCGATGCTTTTCACACTCAGGCAGCAATTCTGACTTAGGTCACCATATGGTTTCTGGTTCTGAGAGTGACTCAGAAAGTTAGGACATAGTGTTCATCTTCGTTAAATATAAAAAAAAAAAAAAAAAAAATGAAAAATGCTTTAATTACAAAATTGGCATTGTTGAAAATATTAGAGAAAAATCTTATATAAAAATGTAATTATATTTTTTAAATCACTTTTTAAAACAAATTTCTAAAGTGGAAAAAAATGTTTTTTTTTTTTTTTTATATACAAGCAACAAGAAATACAGTTAATTGCCGAAATAAATAAACAGCACGATTTTGATTAAAAATTTAAGGAAATCGAACAGATAAAATGAATCACATCATAGCTTGTAACTGGAGGTTTAGTCGAAAGAACTCAATATTTCTTAATTTGCTTAAAATATCCGAAATTGAAAAAACTCATAGTGGATGTTACATTTAAAGTTAAAAAATAATAATCATAATAAAAAAAAAGAAAGAAAGAGAAAAAGTCTTCTCAAACTTCTAGATTATTTTTTTAATAGTATCCATTATACAATACTATGAACTATTGAAAAATATGATTTTGTGTTCGCAAATTATACTTAAAAATAGAACAAATCAAAAAAATCAAAATTCAAAAGAATTTTAATGAAATGAACCCTTGCATGGTCTGAACCATACCTATTATTGAAGCTCTAGTAATAATTTCCATAAAAAGATGTCCACCTAATACTATTTTGTTAAATAAATACATATTTGTCGTGTCATGATCTTAGTCTTGTACTATTTATAAAAAAGAAAGTTGATGATGAAAATTAGCGATCAAATTAAAAGGGGGAAAAAATATAGATAGATAGATAGATAGGTGCTTCAATAATTTTGCTGCCAACTGTACAATTTCTCTGCCACTAGCAGCCAAACCCCATTTCCCCCTCTATACAAAAATTCGTTATGATAATTACCTTTTTTTGTTATTCTATTATGTTTACTTTCAGAAAATTGACAATTGTTAAATTTGTTCTTGTTTTTCAAAAACAGATTTTTTTTTTTTTTTTTTTTTAATGTTTAATTTTGAAGTTATAAAACGCAAAAAAGAACTTTGATCAATTTTTTCCATTTTATAACTTCAATACAAAGTATTAAAAATGAAATAAAATTTTGGGGAAAACAAAGACAAATTTAATTTTTCTATTTTTTTTAATAAGGAAAACAGAATTTAAAAAAAAAGAAAAGAAAGAAAAACAATCTGTAATTCTTATAATAATTTTCTCTATATACCTAATAAAATGGGATTCAGCTGTTGGCAATGATATGTGAAGGTCTCTGAGAGCTACAGAACGTTCACAGATACCTTATTTCTATAGATTATTCAACCATTATGCATAACTTTCTAGCTTTATACATATTTCAAAAAACATTAAGTCAAAATTTATGTATTTTGCTTATTCATTTCTTTTTGAATTGAATAATTATTCATACTTTTCTTTGAATAGTTTTGTTTACTCGTAACTTTTAATGTATTAGTTTTATTTTACTAAACCTTCGTAATTTAGAGCTGAAAATTTTCCCTTTCAAATTTTTCCGGAAAACCCACATCCCTAGTTCTATGTCACACAAACTGTATACATTTTGGTGAATCTAGCACTAACAGTTCTATGCACAAAATAATTTTGATATATTACATTTCATTAAACTAGAGAAAATAATCAAACACTTATTATAAT
This sequence comes from Salticus scenicus, assembly GCA_963930645.1. Lineage (NCBI taxonomy): Eukaryota > Metazoa > Arthropoda > Arachnida > Araneae > Salticidae > Salticus > Salticus scenicus. The sequence continues at coordinate 35,172,335 of OZ005659.1, read as the reverse complement.
TTTCTCTTTTGTTTATTAAATGACTTCTCTAACTTTATTTTATTTAAACAATATCAAATTACTTAATGTTCAGAAATTCGAGTGGAGTCCCTCAACATTTTTATTATTTCTCTAAATTTTTTTGCATGTTTACCAAATTGATTTATACATATATGAGCAGATTTACATTATTATAAACATTACTTTTATAAAAATAATAATAATAATAATAATGATAATAATAAATAAATAAATGTAAAAAATAAATGAATTGCGATTTTCAGATTCCTTACACCTCAAAACATGTAAATTTAAGGTTGAAAAATTTTAAAAACCTAAGTTGATATGAAACCAATACCTATAGTATGATAGGGAACTAAAAGAATTATTAGAAAGAAATATTTATAAAAAGAGCAGTGTCACTACCTAAATATTACAATTAACCAGTGTAAGAAAATACAATGAATTATAAAATGTAGAAAAAAGCATACCGTATTCCCAAATGTGAATAACTTCATTAAGTGCTCCTAATTCAGTACTCCAAAATCCAAACAACTTAGAGTGCTTAATTCGAAGATGGAAGTACTCTTCAGTAATTTTAATGTATTCTTTGAAGTCTTTGGGTCTTATAGTATACGCTCTTATCTCATAAATTTTTTGAGGTTCTTTACCAAGATATAATCCATCAACATCAGTATCTCTGGCAGCAGAATGAAGAGGAGGAATTGAATATTTACGACAGGACAAAATGGCAGATTTTCTACAAAAATTACTTTGGTGCCTGAATAAAAGCTTTAAAAAAAAAAAAAAAAATCAATAACTCATTAGTAAAACTAATTAATAATTATTTCCAAATAGCATAAAGCAAAAAAATTGACATGTATCTTATACTATTAAGTGAGCAATATTTGTATATATGTATGTATATTTCACTGTTCTCGAAAACAGTAGCTCGGACAGTCACGTGATTTAACAAAGGTGCCCTCCAAAGGGTCATTGTGCATATCGAAGTCAGATTTTCGAATTTTTTATTAGTTTTCTTTTTCTTTTAATTAATAAAAATATGAAAATAAAACGTCCCATTTCTATAATGATGCAGAATGGAGAATCTTAGGAGAAATTTGATTGGTTTATTTGATTTTCATTCGTTTGAGCGTATTTTACATTGAACTACAGGGTGTCCAGTGATTTTTTGTCTTCTTTTTTTTTTAACATGCGTGATAGTGATTGCCATGGAACCGAGTGACGTGCGTTTTCAGATTCATGCACAGCAAGGTAGGGGTGTCCAGTGATGTTTTTTTGGTTTTAACATGCATGATAGTGATTGCCATGGAACCGAGTTTTGTGCATTTTCAGATTCATGCACAGCGGGGTAGGGGTGTCCAATGATTTTTTTTTTTTTTTTTAAACATGCGTGATGGTGATTGCCGCAGAACCGAGTTTTGTGTGTTCTGAGATTCATGCACAGTGATGTAGGGCTTTCCAATGATTTTTTTGGGGGGGTTTCACGTGCGTGAAGCGTACATACGGGTGTTATAGTGATTGCTGCGAAAATGACTTACGTGCGTTCTCTGATTAGACCATTCATCGAATAGTGACTTTTACTGTATGAGTAATAGCTTCAACTGTTTCTAGAATATTCGAAAAATTGACATTTCTATTTGACTGTTTTGGAGAATATTCGTTTTAATAATAGTTTTGTCGCACAGATTCGAGAAGTTCAAAAAATGTTTGATATTGTCAAGGATATCTAATACTAAAATGTGAAGAAAATAGTTGCCAATCGAAATATATTTATTTAAATGTTTCAATTATTCAATTAAAAAGAAATCCTTTAAATAATAGTGCCCAGTGAAGTGGACGAAGCCTGCTAGTATAATATTAAATGTTATACACCTTGGGTTTGGGGTAAGAAAACCTTTCTTAATAATAATAACTAAGAAAAAAAAAAAAAATGTGATTAACAAATCACAACATACTAACAATAATATAAGAAATTTTGGCAATTCTTTTGATAATTTAAAATATTCTCCAATTTTCTTATGCTACACTCATGCACAACTGTGCTTGCAAAAAGAGATAAAAAAAAAAACAAAAAAACAAATCAGACATGAAAAGAAAGGAATTCACAGAAGAGAACACTGATTTTATCAATATAAATAAAGAGAAGTGTCTGTCTGCAGGGTTCGCACTAGAAAAAAAATATCGAGTGGGATTCTCCCACTCTAACAAAAAAAAATAAGTAGGATCTTTCAAATTTAAGTGAAAAATTACATAATTTACATTTTGCAAATTTCTTTTTAGAGAATTACAATTGAAAATTAAACAATTAAAAAAAAAACTAAATGTTAAAAGTGGAAATTTATTTATTTATTTTCTTCCCCCTTTTGTAGCTAAAGGGATAAATACTGCTTCAATATTCAGAATCTAAATTTTCATCAAAAATGAGAAATGAATTGCTCAAGTTATTACTTAATCTGTTTCAAAATTTATTTTCAATTTAATTTTGAATACTTAAAGAGAGCTTAACAGAAGTGCAGTAACTGGAATAACCTAAATTATTTAAAATATAATTATTGCAATTTTTAGTCATGAAAACTTCATAGTTGTTTGTTGATAAAATAAACATTTCATATATCCTCTTAACAAATATTTACAATTAAGAAGTATTTTTTAAATAGTAATTACATAATAATTCTACTTTTTTTTTTTTTTTTTCCTTTATCAAGAAATTTTAGAGAAGTTAAAAAAACAATACAGTAGAACTTGGATAATTCAAAGTTGAAGGGACCAGAAAAAAATTTGAAATATCCAAAAATTCGAATTACATATACTATTTAGAGATAAATTATAGAGATAAATTAAAAAATTAACATTCTACGATCAAAGATTTAACACATAAACTTTATATCTAAGAATACTGCTACATCCCCCTCCCATTAAATCAGTATTTTTTACGAGCTTAATTATTCAACACTTTTTTAAAAATAGTCAGATATTTTAAAATTCTTCTTTAAGTACAATCTTTGTGTCATAACATATGACTTGATACAAAAATAGAACCTTCTTCATTAGCCATGACTTTCAATTAAAAAAAACCTCGAAGTTCATGTATATGCACCATATCTTCTGATGCACTAGTTAGGGGCTTCTCTTGTATTTCCTTATCCTTCTTTTGAAAGACTGTTAAAATATATTAGCTGAGAAAAATCTCGGGAACGAATTTTACAGTAATATTTTAAAGGTAATCATACAAAAAATTCGAATTATCCAAAATAGAATTCGAATTATCCACGATTTTTTAACATTATTTTATTAATACAAGATTCAAGGGACCGAGTAAAAACGAATTATCCAGAATTTCGAATTAAACAAGTTTCACTGTAACTACAGGCTTCAAAGCAATTAATACATTACCCAACTGAACTAAAAAATTGCCGAAACACTCAATGAGCAATATGAAAAAATTAGGGGAAAATCCCCCACATAATATATTTTTAGTGGAATTTTTCAAAATATTGCGAGATTCTCTCAATCCCACCCTATAATACACCCTATGCACTCTGGTGCTCAGGTCACTGATAACAGAGCTACAAAACTTGATACCTAGGACCCTGTAAGGGGACATCCCATTAAGATTTTTTCAACTTTTGATTTTGAATATTTTTAATTGATTTTTTTCTATTAATTTCGATCTTATACATTGCTTTTTGGTTTCATTTTCTTAAATTTTCATTTCAATTATCTGCATTTGTTAGTAATGACTATTTTATGGTTAATATCTGCATATTAATACGCAAACAGAAAATTTGTCATACATTTTAAACATATTAATTATAAGTGTAGGGATTAAAAGTAGTTTTATTCAAAAAGTATGATTAATGTGAGTTTGAGAAAATAATAATAATAATAATATTTTTATATGATGTCAAGAAAGCACTTAAAAATGTCTTTATTTTTATACACTTTTTCACATTATACACATAATTAAAATTCCTTTCATTTTAATCATCTGTGCTACTTAGCAATGGCGCCAAATGGCTATTTTTAACATGTTTTTATTAACTTCTTGTTTGTTTGTCTAGTACAAATCTTGCAATCGAATTTTAACTAACTTCCCTACTAGCTAGAAATCTGAAACTTTTACAATAGCTCAGAACCCAATAAAAACACAATACTTCAAAGTCCGATTTTCGAATTTTTGATTAGTTTTCTTATAATTAATTAAAATATGAAAGTAATAACATCCTAATAGCGTTAAAATAGCCATTAAAATATTAGCTATAATTTGTTACCAAAAAAAATTTACGATTTCATTTTCATTCGACATAAAAATAAACACATTTAATTAAACGTGAACATTAAAAAATTATAAAAAGTTAAATTATGCATCTCACAAAAATTGACGTCATTATCACTTAAAAAATTTTATGCACATTGATGAGAGCCTTATGATTAATCAGAAAATTTAAAACATGATATATAAAAAGTTTTTTTTATCTTGTTAATTAATAATTATTTACATATTAATTTGCAAAAATAAAATCTGCCGTACGTTTTTAGTCTATTTCAAATAAGAAGCAGGGGTGAAAAGTAGTATTGTTCGAAAAGTATGGTTAATGTGGGCTGCAGAAAAAAAAAGAAAATTATTCTCATATGATGTCAAAAAGGCATACAAAAACAGCTTTATTTTTATAAACTTTTTCATTTTATACACGTAACCTTTTGTATTTAAAATTACTATAGAAATAAGTTGTTAAAGTTCATAATTTAGCTTATTGTCTGAATTTAATTATTAATTTTTTTTATTTATTTCCTCTTTCTTTTTCTTCTCATGCAACAGAAGAAAGTATATATATATATATTTTTTTTTTTTTTTTTTTTCAAACTGCTGCCATACTTTTTTTTAGAAATAGATGAGTGATTTTTGCTATCAAACTGCCCAGAATAAGAAATTTGGTTGGTTGGATTGAAAAGCAAATAGATACAAAAGCTAATAGGGATATGCATCATCATGTGAATAAAAATGCTAATAGCGATTTTTTTGTATAAAATATGTCAAATCACTCACTCAAAAGAAAGTGGCTTAAACAATTCCACAAATTTATAGATTTTTTGAAAAATTAATTTTTTTTTCCCATTCAATAGTTAATGTCTAATTTTAAAATGTTCAAAGTATTTCCTATTTTGGACTAATTATTTCTTTTTAACTAGTACATGAACACATGCTTGAGCGTTTATCTATATAAATAAAGCAAAGAGTTTGTTGGGAACACATCCGGGTGGACCACTCCTATTTTTGATTGGTCTAGATTTAACTACTTTAGCGATGAAAGTTGGCCATTTTTTTTTTTTTTAGTAAAAACTGATGATTTTTTAAAAAAGATACTGCATATATGTTATACTTTAAAAGAGCTCTAAAAAGAGTTCATTTTGGTACAACTATAGTATTTCCCCACAGCTGAATTTGGCGATTTTTCTTTGACGCTGATTCGAACGATAACGATGTCGTTCTGAAGTGTTTGCGATATAATATGGCAGCCTGCATGCTATTTATTTTGGATTTATGATTTATAATTTAGCTTATGATTTTATCATTTATGCTATATGATTTATGATTTTTAGATTTATGATTTAGCCATAATCACCAAATTCAGCTGTGAGAAAATACTATAGTTGTTCCTTCATTTTTTGTGTGGACACTATATACATCAAACTATTAAAGATATAACGTTGCAAAGTTTTCTTTTAATTAATTAAAATTAAATATGAAAATAAATCCTATTAGTTATAATTTAATAGTTGCAAAAAAAAAAAAAAAAAAAAAAAAAAGTTTATTTTTTTAACATAAAAATAAATACATTTAATTAAGCGTAAACATTAAAAAATTGTAAAATATTAAATTATGCATCTCACAAAACTTGACGTTATGATCACTTCAAATTTTCTATACATTGATAAAGTGCTAATGTTAAACAGCTATAAAATTCAAGAAAAAATTTAAAAATATGGTATATAAAAAGTTTTTTTTTATCTTATAATTATTTATAATTTTGTTGTCATTTTGGCGAGAAACCTCCAAGCTACTACAGTGCCAAATTTCAAATTCCGCCAAGAGGTCCAAGTTGTTTCAATATTTTTGCACAATTTTATTTTAAATATTTTTGTAATGCAAGTGGGAAAAAAGTAAAAGCATTTTTTTTAATTGGTCTAATTATACAAAATATCACCATATTATGCGATTTCCATTCTGTTTATTATCAAAAAGAAAATGACTAATGCAGTTTTTCCTGTATTATTGACATTTCTATAAATTAAATTATCCAGTACCAAGACGTTGCGGTGAAGAAGTCTTTGCAGAAGTCAGCGAGGGCCCGAAGAAAAGTTTTTAAGCAATTTCACAGTCTTTTCTTTTTAGTTTTAATTTGTAGAACGGTATAAAAAATATAGATTCTTTTTTTAATTCATTTAAATATTGTGACCTGGGAAGCGGACAAAGCCTGCTAGTAACAAATAATCGTGAACCTTGGAATATTCTACAGCTTGAACGGCACAGTTTCGCATATTACGTTAGTTAAAAAAAAAAATCAGTTTATTTCTACATACAACACTGTCTAATTTAAAAAACAATAGCAATCTGAAATAAAAATTAATTTGAAAAATAAAATCAAAATCATTCAAAATTGAAATTTTTTTAATTTAACGTAAAACATAATTGAAAGAAATTATATTAATTTAATCGCATAAACGCAAAAGTAAATTTAAAAGTATGGGCAAAAAAAAAAAAAAAGAGAACTGAGAAATTTTTAAAAAAAAGAGCTATTAAATTACCTGAGCGAAACCCTTGCATAAAACAGAAGCCATCCTGGAAGCAAATAAATTTGAAACCTAATTTCACTTAAACTTTTCGATTTACAAGCATTATATAGAACGTGCAACTTATTACAACTGTGTCAATTCACGTTTTTAAAATAAATTTGATCTGAATCGTGTTTGAATAAATTAATTGTGAACTGTGTCAAAAGAAACACAGGAGTTTAATAGTTATATTGACAATGCATTCGCTGTCTGAATTTTCCGGCAAAATAATAATTCCTTCGTATCGTAAACAAACTGAAGACATTGACAGGTTGGTTGATCATACTTTTGTTAATTTACTAGAAGAACAAGCAAAGAGAAATTCACTCATCGTGGTTGCATTCCATCGAGTCGTGCAATTTTCACATCCCACTCATTTCAGCAATACTTGACGTATGGTATAATATTTGTAGAACTGGGAGTCTATAGGGCAGTTCCTTGTTTGTAAACAAACATCTCAACTTTTATGAGTGGTTGGCAAAAAGGCTTGGGAAAAGCATAGCAACGGCGGATCGCTATGCGGTTAGCAATGGTGGGCGGGGCGCGGGAAAGTCGAGCGCGCTTTTTTGCCAACCACCAGACGTCACGAGGAAATGCATTGATGTCTCCAGCACGGAAGAAGAGTCTATAGGAATTAAAACAAGATAGGGCAGCGAGCGCGGGACCAGAAGCTTTCCTTTCCGCATTAATTCAGCTCAGTCCACGAAAGCGATTCGATCGCCGCCTGGTGTAGTATCTTTGAAACTTATCGGAAGAAAGGGAAAGCCCGCCCCTTCAGCTTCAGTCATCCAACGAACGAACAGCCAGGAATGTAAAAACGCGCTGATTGGTGTATTTTCGAGATTTGGTCGCCCTCTATCTGTAAGATGAAAATTACTACCTTTCCGTAACATTAGTAATATATCCTCCTCTTTTAATCCGTGGTCTCCAGATATCTCGCACACATCCATGGTAATAGAATATCTCAGGCATAGATATAGTAATAAGACATAGATTGATCAGCGAGGGCGAAAAAGTGATGCCTTTTATACCCGGGGAAAGACTGCCATTTTACTCTCTTATGGATGTCTTTCCCCGAGTGAATATACACGGGAATTCACAAAGATAATTTATGAATAATTTATGTACAGTCGGTAACAAAAGTGTCCAAACACTAGCACACATTCCCATGTAAAACAAAGTACACTTCATACGGTTTTGTTAAATAAATCCTTATCGAATCGTGTTCTTATACTGACTAAGAAGAGGATTCGACAAGGATTTATTTAACAAAACCGTATGATGTGTACTTTTTTTACATAGGAATTTTTGCTAGTGTTCGGACACTTTTGTTACCGACTGTACTAAAGATGAATAAAAAAACTCCAGATACTCATTTTTCTTTCTCTCTTTTCTTCTTCTTCTTCTTCTTCTTCTTTTTTTTTTTTTTTTTTTTTTTTTTTCTTGTATGGAATAACGACATTTAAATAAATTTATCGTTTCCATCTACTAGTATTTCTGTCTGTTTAGGAGTGTTCCTTGGGTCGAAAAAACGATTGGACTTAGCCTTATCGTTTGAGAAATTCGAATTAACCCTTTAACTGCCAATCGCAATATAAAGTAGAAATTTATGTTTACTCGGAAAGGGTTATAACGATAATAATAAAAGTTTGGGATAAGTGCTTTTTAGAGACCTAAAACAATTGGAACATCCTTAGCTTCAAGAAAATTAGTGTTAACCCTTTAACTGCCAATCGCAACATGTAGTAGAAATAAAGTTTACTCAGAAATGGATATAACGATTTTGATTAAAGATTAAAATTAAGTGTCTATTTTATTTTATTTTTTAACAGAACTAAAACGTTTGGACATATCCTCATCTTCAGGAAAATTTGAGTTAATCCTTTAACTGACAATCGCAACATATAATAGAAACTGGTTTTACTCGAAAATGGATATAACGACTTTTATAACAGTTTGGGGTTAAGTGTTCTTTAGAGAGCTAAAACGAATGGACATATCCTCATCTTCAGTAAAATTCGCGTTAACTCTTTAACGGCCAGTCGCAACATATAATAGAAATTAGGTTTACTCGGAAACTGATATAACGATTTTTAGAAAAATGTTTGGGATTAAGTGTTCTTTAGAGAGCAAAAACGAATGGACATATCCTCATCTTCAGTAAAATTCGCGTCAACCCTTTAACGGCCAGTCGCAACATATAATAGAAATTAGGTTTACTCGGAAATGGATATAACGATTTTTATAAAAGTTTGGGGTTAAGTGTTCTTTAGAGAGCTAAAACGAATGGACATATCGTTATCTTCAGGAAAAATAAATCGCGTTAACCCTTTAACGGCCAGTCGCAATTTATAGCATAAAATGGGTTTACTCGGAAGTGAATGTGACGATTTTGATTAAATTTTGGGGTTAGGTGTTTTGTTTTTTTTAGAGAGAGAGAGAGCTAAAACAACTGCACATATTCTCCTCTTCAGGAAATTTTGCTTTAACCCTTTAACTGCCAGTCGCAACATATAATAGAAATTAGGTTTACTCGGAAATAAATGTAATGATTTTGATTAAATTTTGTGGTTAAGTGTTTTTTTTTAGAGAGCTAAAACGATTGGACATATCTTCATCTTCAAGAAAATTTGCGTTATCCCTTTAACGGCCAGTCACAACATATAGCAGAAATTGGGTTTACTCGGAAATGGAGCGCGGACAGGTGGGCAAGCAGACAGGCAGAAAAACTAATTAATGTCATAATATTTTCTTAAACCTTGTTCAAAACTGTAAGAAACGCTTAACACAACTAAAAATGCAATTCTAGCAATTTCGAATTACAGCCCCTATTATGAACGAAAATCGGCCAAACTTGAATTCAGTTGGACCTTGACCTAAACTGGTGCTGATTAGATTTGGGAATCAATCGCTCAAAGGTGGTGCTGCCATCCTATTTTTTTTTAAGTACTTAACATGAACATTTATAGGACAAAATTTCATATAAATGTACATAATGTGAGTTATTTTTAACGCATGAATGTAAATTTTATGTGAATTATTGATAATAGTAGTAACAAACTTGAAAAAAAAAATGTGTGCATGTAGGAGCATTGTTTTCCTCCTGGGAGAGAAGTGCCCTTCCCCCCGGAGCCTGTGTAAATTTTCAGTGTGGATATTTTATAAATAACTCGTCAATATTTCTAAAACGAATGGTTGAACCATAGATCTGTATTAATTTAAAACGAAGCTTTATTTTTAATGTTAAATATATATGAAAGGATAAAATAAGCAAGTTTTTAAATTAGTATTTAAATTAATATTAAGTAATAACTTAATATTAATATCTCAGAATAAATCTTAATTTTAAGAACAATTTTATGAGAATTCTATTTGAGTGCCCAGGTAAAGTTGTTTTCTCATCAGAGCTTCATAGCGCGGGAATCTGATTTCAGAATAAGTTTCGTAATCAAAATTATGCAATAGTTGAAATAAGCGATAAAGCATTGCAAAATAATAAATCCTGGATGCCCGGGTCAACCAATCGTAAAAGGTAGGCGGACTTTAGATTAGTTAATTATCCAATAAGCATTCATAAGAATAGTTTCGGTTCCCGCCGAAATATGCAGTATTTAAACGGGAGCACGCGGAAACTCGTGGCTTTTTTACGACCATCACTTGTCTAGTAAATTCACGTCAACTAATATTCCATCATGTAAAGTTTACGAAGTAGATTCGCGGCGCCCTTCGGGGTTCGCCGAAAGTGCCGGCCATCGGCACCTTTTACCGGGATATACCGCTCCGGATGTCTTCGTACCGGCCCATGACTGCATCATATATTGTCACTGCCTTTAGAACTTAATAAAGCATATTCGTTACTCGAATGGACTCCCTACTCTCTCATATAAGATGCCTGGACTTCTATTTCACTATGATAAGAGGATCGTTGCACCATCCCGTGCAACCAACATAACGCATCATTTAATATTTTTTATAATATATTACAGATATATATATATATACACAGTCGAACCTCGTTAACGTGAACACTGCTAACGTGAATTACTTTTAACATGAACTGTTACCACAATCCCCGTCAAAATGAAGATTACTTTAGTTATATGACGATCAGTTACTGATAGCATGAACTACTGATAACACTAACAGATTTTTGATCCCCCTTAAGATTCGCGTTAACGAGGTTCAACTGTATCCTTTCATGTCTACACAAAAATGATTTTTTTTCAGCATTTATTATTATACTACTTTAAGAAAAAAATCGTCTGCATTTATCATGGAAAATATCTTTAATAAATTATAACTTAATAAATAATTTGTATTGCATAAATTTCTATAAGATTATATATTGAAGAAAGTCTTGTGGTAATACTAGTTATAATATATTAAAACAAGCGGGCTTTACCTCTGCCGCAGCTAACTACATTTAAAAGAATTTTTAAAATTCGATATTACTTACTAATATAAAAACTTAAAGAATATTAAAAAATTTTAAAAAGTATTCCATTAAAAATCAAAACAGTATTTAAACCATAATAATAACAAAGCAACTGATTATAAAAAATCATATTTTTCAGAAATTAGTTAAATTTAACTTACTTATGAAAACTTATTCCACTTCCTTTCATAAATGTATTTGTACAATTAAAAGCCGCGCAGTATTTTGGCATTTAAAATATATCAACATTCTATTCCATTATTCTTTCCGAGTTTTATACTCTCTCATGGCTGATGCAAAAAAACTTTTTCGGCATCAAAAATCTTTGCACGTTAACATGGGGATGATAGATCTATATGTATTACTATATCTATGATCTCAGGTATAATCACTGCGTGTTGAATTTTTGGCACGGTCGTACATCAACCGGAATTTACGCCATCTATCGCGTACATTAGAAAACGCTTGCTTGGTAATTTCATTAAAAGTATTTTAGCAGTACATTTTTTAAAGTACTGTAATTTTCTCTATCTATTTTATTTATTTATTTATTTATGTTTTCAAATTAAAAAAAAAAAAAAAAGATATAAATATATATTTTATTATTTATTTATTTTTTCAAATTGAAAAAAAAAAATATATATATATATATATTATTTTTTTAATTATAAAAAGGTATAAAAATTTTAAATTCAATTTAAAAATTTTAATAAAAATTACAAATTGTATTAATAACTAACAAACATAATTTAATTTCTAAATGTCCAAAAGGACAAAAATTATTTATTTTTTGTATGGATAAATATCGAAATTCACTTAAAATTTCAGAATTTTAAATTTTCTTTGAACAAATTATTTAAAATAAGTGAACTTTAACTTAAAGATGAAAATAAAAATTATTACTTTTAATTAGAAATATTTATGCTTGTATCTCAATATCTATTTAAATATTTAGAAAAGAAAGGAAATGGTAATTATATTTTTGATGTTTTTAACAAAATGGTAAAAATAAAATCAACTTTTTCCTGGAAAATCAATTTTTACAGATTTTCTTCTTAAAAAAAAAAAAAAATATTACTATATAATTTTTTCATCAAATTTCTTTCTGATTTTCAAAACCTAAATTTTATTTCCTTAAAAATGCGGATTTTTTCCTGATTTTTGTGAAATTTTGTTAAATATAAATTATAAAATTATTTTTACTATGAAAATTAAATATGTAAAGGAAATTAAATAATTCTCTTTCCTCAAAAAAAAAAAAAAAAAAAAAAAAAAAAAGTTATAATTAGGCGGGTTAAAGCCGATCCGCGATTGTAATGAAATGCTCGCCCTCTGGTGGGCTAAGGTGAAATTATCATACCACTGCATATCATCATATTATGCAATCGATTTTCCATGATGTAATGGCGGAGAAAGAACAATAATAAGTACACGTGGCTATTATATTTACTAACAACTGCAGTTCAGAAAGCGCCATCTATCGATCATTACAAACGCGGATTGACTACTACATTATGGTACTATACTTAGATGGAATGTTTTTCGTGGGTTTATTTTTAAGGAGATCCAAGCATATGTTCACGTGAAATTCGGAGAAAACCATGGAAAAGTCAGAACAGCTAAGACAACGAATTGTGATATTGGATCACAATAGGCAAAAAAAAATGACGCACTGGAAATCATGAATTTATAACCAATTCTGACGAAAATTAAAATTTTGTTAAAAACAAGCGATTATGGGTTTAGTCTAAAAATCGCTAAATTTGATAGATGTTTCTAAGGGTTATGGTCAATTAACTATGTTAGGATCCTAGTCCGGGTTAGAATACTTTTCACGGAGATCTAAAGAGATCTAAGCATATATTTACGCGAATTTCGAAGAAAACCACGGAAAACTCATAAAGGCTGAGACGAAGAATTGTGACATAAGATCGCATTAGGGAATACACACACACACACACACACACACATATATATATAAATTATGAAGTATTGTAAATCGCGAAATTTATAACCAATTTTGACAAAAATTATTATTATTATTATTATTATTTTTTTTTTTAATAGTGATTATGAGTTCGCCCAGAAAATTGCCATTAAGTTGATATTTTGAGGGTTTAAAATCGATTCACTGCGCTAGAATCCTATCGTCTGGTTATAATGCCTTTTATTTGTGTTTCTGTAAATAGATCAGAGCATCTATTCATGCGAGTTTCGGAGGAAACCACGAAAAACTCCGTACGACTAAGCCGACGAGCGCTACCTGGGATCGAACCCGGCACCTCACGTCTACCAGCTTTGAGCGCAGAACCACTCGGCCGCTAGTGGGCCCCACGCGATTCTCGGGGAAAACCACGGAAAACTCAAAACGGCTAAGACGACGAACTGTGACATTGAAGTATTATGATATAAAAAAATATATATATAAATGTATCAATAAGTTGTTACGTATTGTAAATCACGAATTTTTAACGAATTTTGGCAAAAATTAAAATTTTGTTAAAAATAGAGATTGGGAGTTCACTGTAAAAATCGCTAAATTAGATTAATGGTTTGTCGGGGTTCGATAAACTACATAAAGGTCCTAGGCCTGGGTCGAATGCCCCCTGAGGGTGGATCTTCTAAAATATCTAGTTCGTATTTATGCGAGTTTCGGTGAAAACTACGGAAAACTCAGAACGGCTAAGATGATGAGTTGTGACATTTGGTTGCAATCAATAAAAATGTATACAATACTAAATTTTGAGAAATTGTAAATTGCGAATTTATAGCCAATTTTGACAAATAATAATAATAATAATAATAAAGAAAAGAAATTGTGAATTCAATCTAAAAATTACATAGTTTTTTTTTTTTTTTTTTTTGGAGGGGGGGGGGGGGGTTACGGTCGTTTGATATAGATAAGGTTCTCGGCCATCCATAATTTTCATGGATGTTTTTCTAAAGTTATCGAAGCATGTATTCATAAGAGTTTCGAAGAAAACCGCGGAAAACTCAGACCGGCTAAGATAACTAATTGTGGAAAACGAATTCCACTGAAAATAATAATAATAATAATAATAAAATAAACAAATTGGTATACATTGTAATCATGAATTCGTAAAGAATTTTGACAAAAAAATTAATTTAGTTAAAAGTAGAGATTATGTGTTCAGTCTAAAAATTGCTAAATTAGATTGATGGATTGGTTTAAGGGGATTACAGTCGTTCGGTTACGTCAGGAACCTAGGTGAATGCCCTCTGTGTGCGGGGGGACGGGGTGATTTTCTGAGGAAAACTAGTTCGTATTTACGTACGTTTCGTGGAAAACCACGGAAAACTCAAAACGTCTAAGACATCGAGCATCACCTGGGAATGAACACAGCATCTCTCATCTTCTAGTTTCGACGACAGAACCCGAAGATCGTGGAAAGAGGGGTAGAAAAAATTGCCAGAAAGACTGTCCCCCAAAAAAGGCGCTTAAGCGACCATACATTTTCTTTTCTTCTTTTTTTTTAAATTCAATCTATACACATATATGAAAGATATAAAATATAATCGATAAAAAGAGGTAAGAAATAAATTAATATTTTTATATTTTAAATTATTGTGTTTACGTTCTACGGTATTCTTTTTAGATAGCAGAAAGGATTAAAAGAAATTTCACATTAAATTATAAATTACTCTAAAAGTTTAAATAATAACGAATGGAAATTACAATCGCGATCATCATCATTTGAAATAAATAAACAAATGAATCATTTAAGTATTTTGATATTTGGAAATAACTTATAAATTATCCTATAAATTACCCTAGAAATAAATTTAACAAACAATAGGCGCCGGAAAGATTCAATTAAAGAATAAAAGATTTATGAGTCTAAATTACGGTTTGATTATTTTATGTCAAATACAAAGCAATAAATAATTATTTTAATGACTTGGCGAGTTGGCAAAATAAAGCGCCGACCAGCCTCGAGAAGTATGCGAAATACGAAATTATAACTAATAGAAAACAATGAAAAGCCAAGAAGGGGCGTTGTTTTTTAATAAAATAGCCAATTAAAATAAAATGGGTTGGGTTTAGAAATACGCCAATTTACACCAAAAATTAGGGTTTAAAAGATGGAACTCGAGAAAATTTAGTAATCTTTCTTAATCTTCCGTGATTAGCTCTTGCCAGTAAAAAGTATAACTCCGCGCCACTGAATTTGAACGTTACGTGTGAGGTCGGATCACCGGAAAATTCTGGTCACGTCGCGGGACTGATTACAAGACCCCAGCAGACTTCATTGCCTAATATGACTCGAATCCCCAGCCCTGAAATGGACTTTAAATAAATAAGTTTCCAGTTAACCTGCCTTGATTATTACTTTCTTCTATATGTAATATAGAGAAAGTATTGGATTCGTAAAAATTTTCGACCTCGGGTTTTTGATGGATTTACACGTTTTGAGAGCTGTAGAACACGACTTGACCCTTTTTAGAAAATGTCTGTCTGTCTGTCTGTCTGTCTGTCTGTCAGTCTGTCTGTGTGTGTGTGTGTGTGACAAAATTTTGTGGCAACTGTATCTCAGGAACTACTGCACAGAATTTCATACAAATTAGTATGTAGTTGCACCTTCACATAAATTAGTGCCTATCAACTTTTGGTAAAAATTGTCTTACAGGTTGCGTTGCCATCCCGCTTTTTCTAAATTTTTAACATGGTGATATAGGACAAAATTTTGTATAAATGTGCATAAAGAGAATTATTTTTTAGTAATCATTATGAAATTTACAAGAATTACTTATAATAGAGGTAGTCAACTGGGGAAAAAATTTTGTATGCGTAGGAGCCTCGTGAACCCCCCTGGGGGGGAAGTCCCCCCTCGAGGGGAGTAAATTTTCAAGATGCGTATCTTTCGAAAGGTCTCGTCAATACCTTTAAAACGAATGGTTGAACTATAAATCTGTGATAATTTAAAACAAAGTTATCGATTTTTTTTACTTTTAACAAAAAGTAACAGAAAAAAAATCGTATTTTTTTTTTTTTTTTTTTTTAAACGAAATTTAACCAGACTTGGTATTTAGTTGGCCCCTGACATAAACTGGGGCTGATTAGATTTTGGGATCAATCACTCAACACGTGGTGCTGTGATCGTATTTTTTCTAAATTTTTAACATGGCAGTATGGGACAAAATTTCGTATAAATGTACATAATGGGAGTTATTCTTAACCTGTGATTGTGAAATTAATATGAATTATTGATAATAGTAGTAGTTAATTAGGAAAAAAATCTCGGTCATCGCTTCCCCTGGGGGGGGGGAATTTTCAAGATGGGTATCTTTCGAAAGGTCTCGTCAATATCTTTAAAACGAATGGTTGAACTATAAATATGTGATAATTTAAAACAAAGTTATCGATTTTTTTTTTTTAACGAAAGAAAACTTTGAAAAAAATCGTTTTTTTTTTTTTTTTTTTTTTTTTTTTTATAAATATTGTTACTGCGTGAATTTGTATAGGAAAATATAGAAGAAAGTCTTGTGGTGGCCACAGCATACTAGTTTTCTTATGGATTCACGACTGCAAACACGAAATCAGGAGTCTACGACATGAAAATTTGAAAGCCGGCGTGGATTGTTACCTCTAATTAATGTTTACTGACATTCTTATAAAGTGCCTGGACAAACTGCAAAAGGATTTTTAAAATGGATGGAGAGGCTACGTGCCGGCCTCCATGTAGACAAGTAAAATTCGGTGGGCGCATGCCGGAAATATAATTAATACTAAAAGTTCTTTTACTAATGCAGTGACTGACGCAGAAAAAATAAACTTTTTATTCTTCAAATAACTTTGTTTCTGAATGAGAAACGCAAGAAAAATAAACTTTTTGTTCTTCAAATAACTTGGTTACAAAAATAAAAACTATGCGATTAATTTAAAAGAAATATTCTGTTATCGAATATCGAAGAGAAATTTGGCCATTCCTACGGAAATAATGCATTGATCTACCCAAAGGTCAACGAATTAGATGAAGTCGTACGCAATTAAAGGTGCGAACGCCAGCGATGAAAAATTTTTCTTGAATCAACTTAATTCCCGTGAGTGTTAGTTTAACGGGAAAAAATGAACAGGCCTCCTGCACCCTCGACGGATGCACACGACGAATGGACAACGAGAATGTTATGTCAAAATCTACACTCGTCCTTATCTCTGCGTATCCAAAACTTTAACGCCAGAGCAAACATTTAATTACTCAGCATTTTCTCATCTCCAAATCAATCAGATGTTCTCCATCCCAGAGATAAAGAGCAATGTGCCGATGCCCTACCTACCTCTCCCTTTCCGGACTAAGAGGACAGCTGTTCTTCGCATCTATGGATAAGTAAAAAAAAAAAAACAATTATTAGTGGAATTGTTTTTGTGGTTATTGTTCCTCTGCACACTGTAAGTAGAATTTCGATTTTAATATTCCTGTGAACAATTTTAAAGAACATTTTTAGATAATAAGTTTTGTTAATAATTTTATTTTGGCAGATTTGAAAGATAAAAAGTGGGTAAATAAAATAATAATTAAATTTTTAAAATACTTATTATCAGATTTTCTTTTCGATTTTGGTTGAATTTTTAAATAATTTTAAATTTTTTTTTCTCTGTTTGGTAAAATTTTCGCGTTAATTAAGAAAAAAAAAAAAAAAAAAAAGAAAGAAAGAAAGAAAGAAAGAAAGAAAGAAATTAATCATTTTTTTTTTATTATTATTAAAGTCGTAATTATTCCAAATAATTATTATTTTCTAGTAATTTTGAAATTATTTATCCACTTTTTTGTTTTAAATGTTTGTTATTTCTTGTTGTCATAAAATCGTTTTCAGTATAAAAAAAAAGGAATAATTTCTTTCTTTCTCTGATGGCATTTTTAGTTATTTTGAAATTATTATTAGTATTGTTATTATTAATATGGTATGAACAAAAGATATTGTTGCGTACTTGAGGGTTCGTGAGTTGTCCGGGAATGAAAGGCCAAACTTACAAAAATTCAGTAATTTATTCACAGAAAGTTCCAGAAAAATACAGGTCAATAAACCAATTATCAGCTTCAATTCAAGAAGTAACCACAGCTTAAACAACAGCTGTCAATAGCAAATCCACAGTACAAACTGTATAGCAATAACACTTGAAGCAAGTCTCTCTCAAAGAGGCTTAAGAGCAATGCAAGCACTAGCGAAGCTGGCTGAGATCTGAACTGAACTGACTGCCTTGGCGGGAAAGCGCTTTCTTATATACTGTTCCATGGAACCCAGATTTTTCGAGAAAACTCTAGAAAGTGGTCAACCAATCAACTTACAGCTTCCATATTTGGTATATCCCATATAAGGATTTTCTCGCCAAGGTCGCCAAAAAAAATCGCCAAGGTGGGAAAAAGTCGCCAAATTTGGCGCCAAATGCATTATCTGCATTACTGGGGCTTTTTAATGCGTTTTTAAGGGAAAATAAGGCTATTTCAACGCTAAAACGACTAGAAATGCACAAAATTAGCACTTTATCAACTTACTAAGCCTCTTTGAAAGAATTTATACAGAAATAAACACAATTATTTACAATTTTGTAACACTGCCCCCTCCCAAGGACTGCACGTCCCGGGCAGTGCAACCCTTGGTCAAGTGGCGAAACTAAACAAATTTACACAATCTAAAATACAAGAACTAAGTTGCACATAAAGATAACATAGAAATATAAATTAAGTGGGAAATATTTACAAAATTCACAAATATGCACAAATATTTATATACAAATATTTACAGTGCGCATGCGCAAATTTTACCAGTATTTACATTTTAAATTTTAATATTACCGTTAATTGTGGTACTTGGCTAGCCTGTTATAGTGCACCACCTTCGGTTTTGATGAAGGTGTTTTAGTGATCCGCACCACTACATCATTCAGCCTTTTTAAGACTGTGTATGGTCCGTCCCAGTTGCACTGTAACTTGGGAGAGAGTCCTTTGCGCCGAACAGGATTCCACAACCAGACCTTCTCTCTTTCCTGAAACTCATGTTGCGTAGCCTTTAGATCGTACCTTGTCTACATTTTCTCCGTTGCAATGTGAATTCGCTCCCGAGCAAAGTTGTGAACGTCCTCAAATCGTGCCTGGAGATCTTGGATGTACTCCTCGGGCGATGAAGGCGCATCGGGTGGACAACCAAACAGGAGATCACAAGGCAGACGAAGTTCACGTCCAAAGAGCATCTGGGCTGGAGTATAGCCGGTGGTTTCATGGACAGCACTTCGATAAGCCAGCAGTAACAATGGCAACTTCAAGTCCCAATCTTGCTGGTTCCTTGATACTAGAAGAGAGAGGTTATTCAGGATGGTACGATTGAACCTCTCGACCATGCCGTCCGACTGGGGATGTAAGGGTGTTGTCTGGGTTTTGTCTATGCCTAGTAGTTGACCCAGTCCTTTGAAAACATCAGAGGTAAAGTTCCTACCTTGGTCTGTATGCAGTTGTAGGGGCGTGCTGTACCTTGACACCCATTGCTGCACTAGGACCTCGGCGACTGTGCATGCCTCTTGATTGGGAATGGGATATGCCTCAGGCCACTTGGTGAAGTAGTCCATCACGACGAGGATGTATTTATTTCCACTGGAGGTCCGTGGCAAAAGACCCAAGATGTCTAGTGCAATCCGTTCAAATGGTGCTCCCACGTTGTACCGTTGCAGTCTTCCTCGACTTCGTTTCTGCGGGCCTTTACGTGCCGCACAAGCATCACAGGATTTACACCTTTTCTCCACATCCTCCTTTGCCTTGCACCAGTAGAAACGTTCCCGAACTTTCTGCAGCGTCTTCATTACCCCAAAATGGCCTCCTGTAGAGCTACTATGCAGTTGTTCTAAAACATCTGAAATTTTTTATCTTGGTAACACAATCTGCCATCTGAAGCTTTTCCCATCATCAGATTCCCACTTTCTGTATAATACGCCGTTTCTGATATGAAGAGAGTCCCAAAGTGCCCAATAACTTTTCGTAATGGGACTAAATCTGGAAATTTCCTGCCAGGTAGGTCTGTTGCTGGTCGTCTCCTTCTGCTGTAATATTGGCTTTACGTCAGGATCTTCCAACTGGGCTTTTCTAAGTTCTTCGTCACTCCATGGTTCGGGATCCTGTTCTGATGGTGTTGAGATAGTTACTTGGCAGGCCACCGGATTTATCGGCAGGTATTTCTGTTCGGCTCTAGAGCAATACTTGCAGACTTCCGAGCAGGGCTTCCGGGACAAGGCATCTGCATTACCATGTAGAGTCCCTTTACGATGACGTATCTCGAAGTCATATTCCTGGAGGCGTTGTATCCATCTTGCAATCTGTCCTTCCGGGTTCTTGAACTGGAGCAACCACGTTAAAGATGCATGGTCAGTCCGGAGCAGGAATCTTCTGCCATAGAGGTAATGATGGAAATGTTCTATGGCTTTTACGATGGCGAGTAGCTCTTTCCTGGTGGTACAGTAATTTCGCTCTGGTTTAGACAGGCATTTACTCCAATAGGCAATGACATGTTCTTGACCATCAATTTCCTGCGACAGAACAGCACCGACACTCTCATGGCTGGCATCTGTATCAAGTATGAACTGTCTGTCGGGCTGTGGATACGTCAAGATAGGCGATGATGTTAAGGCCTCTTTAAGTCGCTCGAACGCATTTTCACATTCATCTGTCCACAGGAACTTCTGTTTGGCTTCCGTCAGCTTGTGGAGTGGTCTAGCAATATTTGAGAAACCCTTGACAAACTTCCTGTAATAAGTGCATAACCCCAGGAAACTTCGTAGTTGGTGTACATTTTCAGGGCGACTCCAGTTCTCGACTGCAGAGATTTTCTCAGGATCAGTTCTCACACCTTCGGCAGAGATGATATTCCGAGGTAGCTCACTTCACAACGAAACAAGTTACACTTGCCTGGATTCAATTTGAGGTTAGCCATTCTGAGTTTCTCTAGCACCTTTCGGATGTTTCGTAGATGGTCTTCAAAGGTGCGCCCCACAATGATAATATCATCCAAATACACAAGACAGGCCTCATAGGAAAGTCCTTTTAGCACTGTCTCCATCAGGCGTTCGAAGGTGGCAGGTGCATTACATAATCCGAATGGCATAACTTTAAATTGCCACAGTCCTTGTCCCGTGGTGAATGCAGTCTTCTCACGATCATCAGGATGTAATTCTACTTGCCAGTAACCGCTCTTCAGATCTAAAGTCGAGAACCATTTATTGCCAGCAAGCGTGTCTAATGTGTCGTCAATTCTGGGAAGAGGGTAACTGTCTTTCTTCGTGACGTCATTCAAACGACGATAATCCACGCAAAATCTTGTTGAACCATCCTTTTTTCGCACCAGTACTATGGGAGAGGCCCAAGGACTCGTTGATGGCTCGATGACATCAGTGCGCTGCATTTCACTTAGAAGTTCAGTGACCTCTTCCTGTTTAGCAAAGGGAAGTCTTCTTGGATGTTGTTTGATTGGAGGATGATTTCCTGTATCAATTCTGTGCTGGGAGATGTTCGTTCTCCCGACGTCTTCAGGTGTTCGAGAAAAAAGGTCTTTAAATTCTTGGAGTAGCTTCTCCGCAGCACATCTCTGTTCCTTTCCTAACTCTGCATTCTTGAGTAATTCCGTTATTAATTGTTCAGAAGACTTGGATTCAGTTGATTGCGTGTGGCGGTTGATGCATGTTACAGGAGTGCAGGCTGCTAACACCTCATCCTTCTTCACTGTTCGGACCTTATCGCTGATGTTTGCGACTCTCACAGGACTCTTTGAGAGATCAACTAGAGATGAAGCTACCAGAACTCCTCTTGGGCTATTGTCTGTATTCGGGTATTCAATCAGTCCATAGCGGAAGTATTGCTTTGTAGGTGGTGTTCCTGAAACTATTGTCTCTGTGTGTGGAGGGATGGAAATTTCAGACTTGGCTGTTATCTGGCAAATTGTCTGAATGTCTTGATTTTCAGTGTTGAACACAGCGATGTCTTCCGAACTCGAATGCAGTTCATTATTCTTGAAGTCCAATTGAAAGTTAAATTTTCTCAGGAAATCAATTCCAATGATTAAAGGATCTCTTATATCAGCCACATATGCCATATGATGGTAACTGGCATTCCCAAAAGTGATGGCCAAGTTCATTTTTCCATATATTTTGATTTCGTCTCCGGTCACAGTCTGGAGTTTAACGCAGGGCGGAGTCCAGATGATCTTCTCTTTTAGTTCTTGAGCCAAATCCGTTCTAATGATGGTCACGTTGGCTCCCGTGTCCAGAATCATCCGGCAGGTGGCGTTGTTGACTTGGCCATAGACGTGAAGTCCATTATCGCCGCCACTCATCGATGAAACATGAAATACTGTAAATTGGGGCTCTTTAATTTTAGGCAACCTCCGCCCCGCGAGATGGCCTCCTCTTAGTTTCCCTGCAGTGATGGTGAAGCCGGGTGATTTCCTATAGTTGGTCGTACGGGGCAGTTCCTCTTCACATGACCATCCCCTCCACAGCCCCAGCACTTTATCTTCCGATCCTTTATTTCTATGTTATTTTCCAGGTTGCGCAATCTCTTTAAGATCTCTGCAAAACTTCTCTTCATTTCTTTCTCATCAGCAGGCGTATCATTTAATGAGACTGCTCTTATGGTATGGCGGTCTTTACGGGAGGCTTGTTGGGCTGCCTCTATCCTAAGTGCACAGCCTAAAGCTGATTCTACGTCTCTGATGTTGGAGAGTCTCAGCGCTTTTTGAATTTCTAGATCCCGAACAGCATCGATAAAGTACTGAAGAGCTAAGTCGTTTCGAGTGTCAACAAGGCAGTCTCAGAATGCTAGGTGTGACAATCTCTGAATGTCCGCTGCCAGCTCTTGCAAACTTTCGCCCGTTTTCTGGTAACGGGACTTTAGCTGGAGGCGACTATAGTCCTTAGAACACTTCGCTCCGAACCGTAGCTCCAGTGCTCTAGTCAGGGCCTCGAAGTCGTTCCTTTCTTCTTTAGAAACATTTCTCAGGATCTCGGCTGCATCTCCCCGTAATGCTGCTGCTAAGTGGACTGACTTGGCGGTAGAGTCCCAGCCGTTAGCTTCAGCTACGATGGAAAACTGCGTCTTATAAACATGCCAGGAGGAACTGCCATCGTAGGTAGATAGCTTAATAAATTCCTGATTCTGGATTCTTCTCTCTTTCTTTTCAGTTTCCTGCGGCATGGATTCTAACTTTTCTTCCACTTTTCTCTCCAGATCTTCTTCTATTCTCTTCAGTTTACCTTCTATCTCTGAAAACCTTCCTTCCATTTCCTGATCAAAATTTTGTTTAACTTTCTCCTCGAAACTCCGTTCTATCTTCGTAACACTCTCTTCAACCTTCATAACATTTTCTTCTATCTTCATAGCTTTCTCTTCAACCTTCATAACATTGCCTTCTAACTTCATAGCTTTCTCTTCAAAACTTTCTTCTATTTTCAAAACTTTCTCTTCAAAATTTTCTTCTATCTTTATAACTTTCTCTTCAAAATTTTCTTCTATCTTTATAACTTTCGCTTCTATTCCATCCATTCTATTTTCCATCACCGTTAATTTGCCCTCGATTGATTCTTTCACCGTTGAAAGCTCTCTCTTCATCTCATCTTGATTAGATATAATTTCTTAGGTCAAGCCATCTCTCAATTCCTTTTGTCCGGTTTCTATTTTCTCTATCAATCCGGTTTCCATCTTTTCCTGTCCGGCTTTCATTTCTTTCATCTCTTGACTCAGGCTATCTTTCATCTCTCTTTGCGATGCTTCCATACTTTCTTTCATCTCTCTTTGTCCTTCCTTCATTTCTCTTTGCCCTTCTTTCATTTCATTCATCTGGGTAGCTAAGCTTTCTAGAAGTTTCTTCATCTGTTCCTCCATAGCTCTAGTTATAACCATTCACAGACAACCCCACTCCTGACACCAGAAATGTTGCGTACTTGAGGGTTCGTGAGTTGTCCGGGAATGAAAGGCCAAACTTACAAAAATTCAGTAATTTATTCACAGAAAGTTCCAGAAAAATACAGGTCAATAAACCAATTATCAGCTTCAATTCAAGCAGTAACCACAGCTTAAACAACAGCTGTCAATAGCAAATCCACAGTACAAACTGTATAGCAATAACACTTGAAGCAAGTCTCTCTCAAAGAGGCTTAAGAGCAATGCAAGCACTAGCGAAGCTGTCTGAGATCTGAACTGAACTGACTGCCTTGGCGGGAAAGCGCTTCCTTATATACTGTTCACGGAGTAATATTAATAGGAGTTGAAGGTCCAATGGGAGAAAGCTACGAAACTGTGATCTAAATTTTTGGTAAATATTGAGGGCGCCACTTGTCATTCCTTCCTACTTCGGCGCGGATATACTGTTGTTTTCAATAGAATTTTGCTGAAGTACATTTAAATTTTTTTATTTTAAGCAATTTAATTTGTTTGTAAGTTCTTAAAACTGCATAATTCAGTTGTTTCAAATAAATGCTTCGTTCCTAGTTGTAAAACAGGCTATGATAGTGATAAGAAAAACAAAAAAAAAAAGCCCTAGGAGAAAAATAAAGTCCGAGTTCGTGTTTTCTGCACCTAAAGTAAGTTTATTTTTTTTCTTTACAAAATTTCATCCATTCTCCTTCCTCCCAATTGTCTGTTTTAGCTAGCTTCGGTTCATAAGAATCGTCATTTTTTAAAAACTTTCTTTCAAAGTAAAATTAGTATAAAATGGCTCTTAAAAAAAACATGTTGGTTAGAATACTGCTTTCAATCGAATTTTTTTCAGCTTGATATTATTTAAAAAAAAATAATTAAAACGAGACATTTCCCCATTGAATAGCATTGCGGAAGCTGGAGAGAAGGAAGGATTGCACGCTGGCGCCATCTGTAAACATTAGAAAACAACATCACAAAATTTCAGCGTTACCTTCTTCTCCTGTCTTTTTACTCCGTGATACTGTTCCATGGAACCCAGATTTTTCGAGAAAACTCTAGAAAGTGGTCAACCAATCAACTTACAGCTTCCATATTTAGTATATCCCATATAAGGATTTTCTCGCCAAGGTCGCCAAAAAAATCGCCAAGGTGGGAAAAAGTCGCCAAATTTGGCGCCAAATGCATTACCTGCATTACTGGGGCTTTTTAATGCGTTTTTAAGGGAAAATAAGGCTATTTCAACGCTAAAACGACTAGAAATGCACAAAATTAGCACTTTATCAACTTACTAAGCCTCTTTAAAAGAATTTATACAGAAATAAACACAATTATTTACAATTTTGTAACAATATTTTAATTATCAAGAGTTTTGAAATTTCATGATATCTTCTGCTTTACAAAAATAATTTTTAAGTTAATAATCTACAAAGATCAGAGTTTTTAAACATTTATTTAAAAAAAAAAAAAAAAAAAAAAACTTCATAGTAATATTTTTCAGGGATTTTCTTTTTAAATATTTTTCTTTTGGTTAATTTTCTTTCTTTTTACATGTTTAAAGAAGTTTATTTTCATATATTATCCATTTTTGGTTATAAAAATGTGATTTTCTGTTTTTCTTTTCTTTAATTGCAAAAATTATTTTTAAGTTACACATTTTTTTTCACAATTTTAGTCAGTTTTCAACTCTAATGTCTGAATTTAGTAATTGTGTTGTGATTGTTATTTTTTCATAAGGTTCTATATTTTTAATTTGCATTACTTATTATTTTGGTATAAATATTTTGAGTTAGTAAACCCTAGAGTTTAAATTTAAAATGTCAGACGGGGACATTCTAGGGCTAATAGCCCTGCAAATACGGAAAATCAAGAGGAGGAAGACATTAACTGTGCCACCGCCGAAAATGCCAAATTAGATATAATTAATTTTGAAAGTGAAGCTGTATGGAATTTGAGGCCTGGTTAGCGTATTTTGACAGTATATGTTTAGATCATTATAAGGACGAACTTTGGAAGGTCAAAAATATCCATAAATATTTAAAAGGGAAGGCATTAACCGTTTGTATTAATAACTGCATAGAGGCCCTACATTGGTAAGAAATGTTATTATTATTCAGGGAAGAATTTTCGGGACCTCAAACGTTGTCTATTTCCGATTTCAGTGAAGTAAAATTTAAAATTGGAGAAGATTTAAACGAGTATTATCAAACAAAAGTTAAAATTGGTAGGAAATTAGGACTAACCTCAAAATTAATTCTAGAAGCACTAACTGATGGCTTACCTTTAGAGCTACGACAACTAGTGGCTGTACGCGGACCCGAAACTACTAATCAATGGCGTAAAATTGTCCACACACTTATTAAAATTCAAGAACCAGATAAAGTGACTAAAAAATCTGAACTATCACCAGTAACTACGCCAATGAGTAATGTTAGGCCACAATGGCAGACACCAAGATTCAGAAATGACTTTTATAATAACCGACCATGGACCTATCGATATCCTTACCAAAATCCCCCACAACGAGGGTATGCACCAATAAATGCTAATAATTCACCACGAATGAATAGACCCCCTCGAAACCCTTCTAATGTACATTTTCAGAGAAGATTGCCACCAGCCCCGTGCCATATTTGCACAAACTTTGGAATCTTAAATGCATATCATTGGTCACGAACTTGTCCTTTTACAACGCAACAAACAACTCCTCTACCTGTACCTACACCTAGCTTAACATCTACGCCAACTCCGGCGATTATGTCAAGTAGTGAAGAGAATCAAAACAGAGAGAATGTTGAACGTGACTGTTGACGGTTAATGGTGTCCGGACACCTCTCACAATCACATTGGCCAATAAAAACAAACCGTCAACCTAGTAACGACAGACATCTCACTGAAAGGGCTCTCCCTTTACTGTTGGACTCTGGAAGTTCTCTAACAATTATTTCTTCGACACTAGTGAATAAATTAAAGTTAAAAAAGGTTCGCATCTCAAACCCAATTTCTGCCAGACAAACGCGAGGAGTTATTCAAATTAAGTAGAAATGTAATGTTAACTTAAAAATAGGTAATATTACAAAAAATGTAGACATGTTTGTGATTCAGGGCGATTTACCATATGTATTACTCGGACTACCTCATTGCACACTATTTAGGTTAAATATTAATTTAGTTGAGTTTACTATATCACAGGATAATAAAAACATACATTTAATTGATAATGATCAAATTGAATATGAGTCTTTACATATATCTAATCCTATTTTGAAAAAAGAAGTGTAGCAGCCCCCTGGGAATCCTGTATACAATTATCAGTGCGCTCCACAACACTCTTCAATTCCTACAACTGCAAATTCAAATATTGTTAACACTCCACAACACCTTTCTATTCCTACAACTACAAATTCCAATACTCTTAGAATTATCCAAGAATCTCCAACCCCCACTGGATCTAGTTCAACTACTGATAATCAATTGCCTAAATTGTTAAGTAGATATGTTAAAAAAATTTCTAAAACAAAATACGATGTGGGTCGTATCAGAATGGAACCTCAAAAAATATATTTAAATTCTGACTTACCTGTTTCTTCCAGAGCATATCGCACCTCTCCTAAAGAGGAAGCTGAAATTCGAGAGCAGGTCAAAAATCTGTTGAATGCTAAACTCATAAAAGAAAGCCATTCTCCGTACTCTGCACCTGTAACTTTAGTCTATAAAAGGGAAGAAGGAAAGAAAACAAGGCTATGTGTCGACTTCCGAAAATTAAACGCTATTACAAAACTGATGCTGAACTCTTACCTAGAATAGATACATTACTTGATAAATTAGCACAATCTAAAGTTTTCTCCACATTAAATCTAGCTAGTGGATATTGGCATATTCCTATCCACCCGAAAGACACAGAGAAATTAGCTTTTGCCACTACTTTTGGCTTGAAAAATCCCCCTGCCATATTTAACCGTACCATAAGGAGAATTTTACAAAAATACAAAATTGATTTTGCTTGTAATTATTTCGATGATATCATTATATTTTCTAAAAATGAAGAGGAGCATATGGTGCATTTAGAAAGAATTTTTCAAATTTGTATAAATGAAAATCTGAAACTAAAATTATCTAAATGTAATTTTGTTAAGTCTAAAATAAATTTTCTTGGATATGAGGTTTCCAATGGTACAATTACACCTGACAATGCTAATATTGAAACAATAAAATAATTAGAACGCCCCAAAAATGTTAAAGAGTTACAGAGATTTTTAGGATCCGTGAATGTTTATAACAAATTCATTTCAAATTATGCTAAAATTAGGTATCCCTTAAATAACTTGCTTAAGAAAAATGTTCCTTATGTATGGACTGATAAATGTGAACAGTCATTTCAAAAATTAAAAAATGCTTTAATTGAAAAGTCCATTTTGAACTTGTATAACCCCAAGAAACCATGTCATTTGTTTGTTGACGCTACAAGTCATGGAGTTGGATGTGTAGTGAAACAACCCGATGAAAATGAAAAATTACACCCCATAGCATATCATTCCCAAAATTTAAAAGATTATGAAAAAATTATGCCATCACAGAACTTGGATGCCTTGCAATTATAGATGCATTAGATAAATTTTATCATTATTTACATGGACACAAATTTATTATCCATACAGATCATGCCGCCCTTACTTGGCTTAAAAGTGTAAAAAATCTTAGAGGGCGTCTTTTCAGATGGTCATTAAAACTCAGTATGTTTGATTATGAAATAAAATATCAAAAAGGATCTACCAACATTGAAGCCGATATGCTGTCAAGACTACCTGAGTCCCAACATAATTCCCATCATCACTCGCATCATGTCCACCTCCTTGACCTGAATGAAATTAAAAGTATGCAACAACAGGAAAATGTAATTATTAATAGTAAAAAATATATAGAAATTAATGATATCATTGTAACAAAGAAGAAAAGTTTGTATAAGATTATAGTTCCAATGTCACTAAGATTAACTTTATTCAACAAAGCCCATGCACAATTCGGTCATCCAGGTATTCAAAAGATGATAAATTTAATTACCCCTCAATAAATAAAGACATTGAAAATTTTGTTAAATATTGTCATACGTGTCAAATTAATAAGAAATGTAAGCAAAAAGGATTTGAATTATTACAACAGGTACCCCCAACAGACAGGCCCTTTGAATGTTTGTCGTTAGACACTGTTGGAGGATTTAATTATTACAATTCAACAAAAAGTATTTGCATTTGGTCATCGACCATAAACTCGTTACGTATGGGGATTTCCATCAAAAAGTGTGACAACTGAAACTTATACCAACTTTTTGAAACAAATTTTCCAAATACAAGTACCTGAAAAACTGTTAACAGATAGAAATGCTGCATTTACTTCATCACGCTTTAAGAAATTTTTAAGAAATTATAATGTTAAACATATTTTTACTAGCAGTCATCACCCGGAAGCAAATGGAAAAGTAGAACGCGTTAATCAAACTATCGTAAATAGACTTAAATACAAAGTAAATTCCATTTCATCTAAAATACCTTGGACCAAATTATTAGAGGATGTTCTAAGCCAGTATAATGCCATCCCTCATTCAGTTACAAAATTCTCACATAGTTATTTATTATTTAAACTTTCCTTATGATCCTTTATTTCCCAATAACAGTTATTATCCCAAGGTGGATGAAGCTAGAAAGTTAGCAAAAGAACACACTTGAATACCATAATAGAAATAAAGTAAGATATGATGCTCGGTTTCTCCCTGCTAAATTTAAAGTTGGTGATGAAGTACTATATGAAGAATTCCATTATCCTAATACGCGTAAATTAAACTCCCCATTCTCAGGACCGTATACAATATTAAAGCAATTATCAGCGGTCAATTTCGAAATAGATAGACCAAATCCTCATTTCAAGAAACAATCCGAAATTGTTCATTCATCTAAGTTAAGATAT
This sequence comes from Salticus scenicus, assembly GCA_963930645.1. Classification (NCBI taxonomy): domain Eukaryota; kingdom Metazoa; phylum Arthropoda; class Arachnida; order Araneae; family Salticidae; genus Salticus; species Salticus scenicus. The sequence goes on along the minus strand of OZ005659.1, from coordinate 35,142,191 downwards.
TATAATAATCAACTAAAATTCAAATTAAGCCATGAATAACACTGGGTCGGTTCTGCCCCAAAATACTTTTTTTATTTTTGCTGTTCTATCTGTTTGCGACGCATTGGATGAGGACCCACTGAGTTCGGGGAAATCGGCGGGATGTCGGGTGACATAGCTGCCTTTCTTCGACTCAGTGGCACAACCGTGCAGTTGCATGATTGTGCCTCCTTCTTTTATAAGTAAACCTTCAAGTTTAAAAATATTTAATAATAAATAAAAACTAAAGTGAATCTCGAAACACGGGTCCTCCACTCCTTAAATCCCCTTTCGTTTAGCCAACTGTTTACTCATGGTCCTCTGAACTCACCTGAGTGAGAAATCCGAGGAGCATGGAAAAACATGCGTGCTTATCCCCCTGATGAGATTTTCCAAAAATCCACCTTTTTTGCGCTTTAGAATTTTGTTTGGTTGGCAAACTCTCACAGGATTTCAATGGTCAAGGCACCCATTCATATAAATTCTTGAAAAAAGATTTTTTTTTTTTTTTTTGGTATGTTCATAGTTATATCATGAGAAAATATATGGAATGATAGGTACTAATAAAAAGTGACTTATTGATTTCAATTTCATGTGTAAATAGAAAATTTTATTAGTCATAATTTGTAATATTAATATAGTTGTTTTTCTTATATATCTGTATTGAATTCTATAATAATTTTACATTTCTATGGCATAATATTTTTAATCATACATTTTTATCGTATCAATATGAAAAATGTGAAAAAAAAAGAGTTTTATAATTGATCTATTATTCAAATGTTATAAGTGTTATAATATGCAAAAATGTCAACCAAATGGACAGTCTCAATTGATTAGACCTTACATGAACTTGTTAAAAAACTGTCATGAAAGACACGTGAACATTAATAATAAACTGAAGTAAAAACATTGAAACATGTTTCAGAGACATTTTAAAGAAAATTTAACAACGACCGGTCAACGCTATGTATATTGTTTGAATCTATTTTTTATATTATTGTGTGTTATATTTCATTATAATATATTTATAGTAACTATATTGTATTGTAAGCATTTAATCTAGAATTTAAAAATATAAATGTGCATTTGCTATATTATTACACCTATTATTACACATAATATTTTTATATGAATCACCAAAATGATGGTGAAGACTGTAACCCTCTGTACGAGTCCAGGGCAATGAAGAACATTCTGCAAAAATTAGTGATTTTTTTTTTTCCTCTCACCTTTTTCATAAGCAAACTTATAGTACTTAGAAAATTTTACTTACCTACCAGGTAAGATCACACAGTCTTGGACGCAAGACTGGGGGACCTTTCTTGGACGGGGGGGGATAATAATGATATAAAATATAATGGATAAAAAGAGGTAAGAAATAAATTAATATGTTTATATTTTAAATTATTGTGTTTACGCTCTACGGTGTTCTTTTTAGATAGCAGAAAGCATTAAAAGAAATTTCATATTAAATTATAAATTACTCTAAAAGTATAAATAATAACGAATGGAAAATTACAATCGCGATCATCATCATTTGAAATAAATAAACAAATGAATCATTTAAATATTTTGATATTTGGAAATAGCTTATAGATTAATAAAACAGGAATAAACTATTACGTCAGAAACGCCAAAGAAAAATTATTGAGGTGCATACAGCTGTTTCGGTAGCCTAAAGCGTACCGTCTTCAGTGCAAAAAGAATTCTGCATCTGGAGAAGTGCTCGTATATATAGGAGAGGGACCGGATTTAGTTCAACCAATAGGATTACGGAAGAGGTGGGGAGTGTGGCCAATAGGAATTAAGGAATGTGTAGCTGTGTAAACAGTAGAAAAATTAAGGAAATGTGGACTGAATGTAAAATTTCCAACAATCAGACAAATAGGGAACAGCGAAATCACAATTTACAAGGTTTTTAAAATTTTTATAAATATGAAAAGCTTCAAAGAAATCGAGTTCATGAATGGATTTAGGTCTGCAAATTATTTTAGTTGAATTAAATTTAAAATTATGATTTTCCTCCCAACAATGTTTAGAAATAGCCGATTTATTGGTTTCTTGTTTGCGGACGTAATTCATATGTTCTTTTAGACGAAATTTAAGACTGCGTTTAGTTTGGCCAATATATGATAAACCACACTGACAGGAAATACTATAAATGCCCCAAGAATTATGCATATCAATAGGATCTTTTAACTGAGAAAAGGTGAGTTTATTGGAAGGCGAAAATATTATTTTAAAATCATATTGTTTGAGAATTTTAGCTATGGTTTGACTGGTTTTAGAAAAATAGGGTAAAACAATACTGATATTAGATGTGACTGATTTAGTAGACGAAATACCAGGGAGTTGTAATTTTTCGATAGCTTTGTCTATAATGGAAGGGTCATAACCTCTGTCAATTGCGATGGCTTTCAGGTATTAAATTTCAGATTTCAATAAAATAGGATTTGAACAAATATTAAGGGCACGGTTTACAAAAGTATAGAAAGCAGCCATTTTTGGATAGCTTTGTCTATAATGGAAGGGTCATAACCTCTGTCAATTGCGATGGCTTTCAGGTATTTAATTTCAGATTTCAATAAAATAGGATTTGAACAAATATTAAGTGCACGGTTTACAAAAGTATAGAAAGCAGCCATTTTAAAATGGTACATAAGTCAGAGCGAAGCGAGGACGCTTCCTATTGGAAGGAAACGAAATCTCATAGTCAGGTATTTCTGCGATAATTAATTTTGCTTAAAATGGGAAAGTTTTTTCTTAAAATGTTTCGGAGTTTCGATGGTTTTCTTCAAAACTCGCGTACCTATGGGCGAAGATTCCTTAGGAAGACCACTGCGGAGGGCATACACCTAGGTCTAAGACACTTGTGTAGACTAAAACTACTATATAACAGGCTGAATCATTCGCCGCCATTTGTACGTCAAGTCCGTCATTGTTAAACTTAAGATTGCTATATAATAATCTTATATAGTCTCATATAATAATCTTAAATAGTAGTTCGTCACTGCCAAACCTAAGACTATTATATAATAGCCTTATATAATCTCATATAATAGTCATATACAATAATCTTAGTTTTAGCAATGACAGACAAATGGCGGCGAATGATTCAGCCTGTTATACAGTAGTATTAGTGTAGACAAACGGCCTTAATTCACACCAATATCAGCCCCTCTCTTTTCTTGAAGGAGTAAATTTTTACTGTGAATATTTTTAAAAATAACTCGTGTATATATCTTAAAAAAACTGGTTGAACCAAGCATCAGTGTAGATTTTCGTTTTTATTTTTTCTTTTAAAGCAAAAAATTAAAAGTATGATTTTTTCACCATTTTTTTCTTTCTTGTAGATAGGGAGTGCTGGGTTCGATCCTAGGTCGCGTTCGTCAGTTGTGCTTTTTGGAGTTTTTCGTGGTTTTCTCGAAAACTTGAATAAATACTGGATAAGAACACTTAAAAAGCCCCCGTGTAGGGCACACCACCTATGCGTAGAACTCCTGTGTAGCCATTTGGTGTTCACCCTTACATCAGCACCTTCAAATATACCAGATTTGATTGAAGTTTAATATATTCAATATATCATTAATAATTATTATCATTATTATTACCATTACACAATTAAGTTTAATATATTCAATATACATTTAACATATTCAATATGAAATATATAATTTGATTAAGTTTAATATATATGTATTTATATATATATATATATATATATATATTGTATTTTTCTGGATTCATCTTATTCAATGTTTCTTGGTTTCATCTATTCAATGTTTGAAAAAGTTTTCAATATACGTAGTATATATATATATATATATATATACGTATGTCTTATTTTACTTTTATATAGATTTCTTTTTTGTTATTTTTAGATAAATCAAAAACATGCTTTTACATTAAAAAAAAAAAAAAAAAAAAAAAAAACTGTATCATTTGTACTTTGGAAAACCTATCGCATAATTACAGATTAGATAAACAATGTAATAGTGACACATAGATACATTATATAGCAAGATTTGAACATGCATGTTCAAATGCTAAAATGTTCAAATGCATGTGTAATGTATTGAAATCTTTACAATGAATCTACTAATATAAAGTATTCACATGATAATCAAACAATTTATATGCATTTACTATTTGAGCATTTATGGATAACCATGTATCATATTTAACATTGTATTCTAAATGGTCCATCTTTGACATTTACATTTATCTACATTTACATTATTTATTTTCATTATCTATTATGTATAATGTTCATTTATTCATTGTATTTTTATAAAGTTAACGAAAAAAGAAAGAAAGAAATGGATACATATGTCTGCAGCAAAATGTTATGATATTTACATAATCTGACAGTTAAATTAAATTAAAATTTACCTGTGAAATGTTATCTTGTTCTTTTTTGAAGAGTTATTCGTGATTTGTCTGTTCGTACAACCATATGCAGAAAATGATATAACCATTTTTAATTTTAATTCATTAAGAGCACAATATAAACGGACGACGCGACATATGCTTCTTGCCGTGCAAGGATTGACCTTGGCTCTAACCACAGATGAAGATTGTATAGGAATTAAAACAAGATAGGGCAGCGAGCGCGGGAACCAGAACTTTCTTTTCCGCATTAATTCAGCCGCGTGTAGGAAAGCGATTCGATCGCCGCCTGGTGTAGTATCTTTGAAACTAATCGGAAGAAAGTGAAAGCCCGCGTTCGGCCTCAGTCATCATCCGATTTCCGAGAACAACCTATCAACGAACCATAGATATAGTAATATATAGATCTATCATCCCCATGTTAACGTGCAAAAATTTTTGATGCCGAAAAAGTTTTTTGGCATCAGCCATGAGAGAGTATAAAACTCGGAAATAATAATGGAATAGAATGTTGATATATATTTTAAATGCCGAAATACTGCGCGGCTTTTAATTGTACAAATACATTTATGAAAGGAAATGGAATAAGTTTTCATAAGTAAGTAAATTTAACTAATTTATGAAATATATGATTTTTTATAATCAGTTGCTTTGTTATTATTATGTTTTAAATACTGTTTTGATTTTTAATGGAATACATTTTTTAAAATTTTAATATTTTTTAAGTTTTTATATTAGTAATTAATATCGAATTTTCAAAATTCTTTTAAACGTAGTTAGCAGCCGCACTGATGAGATATGATTATGCAATTTCGCATAAACCTGGAAAAGAGCTTGTTATAGCCGATACTTTGTCTCGAAGTCCTTTGACAGAAAAGGGAGATGAAGAAAGATGAAGGGAGATTTGAAGAAATAGCTGCATATGTCCAAAACGTTATTGATTCTCTTCCTGCAACCGACAAAAGATTGGATGAAAATGAAATAATATAGTTGCAAAGTGAAGACCTCATTTGCAAGATGCTTATTAAATGTTGCGAAAGTGGGTGGCCTGAAATTCCAGTCACACTTCAAAGATTCTGGGAACATAGACATTCCTTATCTCTTCAAAATGGGATTTTGTTTAAATATGCAAGAATCGTAATTCCTGAAAAGTTTCAAAGAGAAATTTTAGCTCGAATTCATGATGGACACCAAGGAATAACCAAATGCCGTGCCAGAGCTCAACAATCAGTCTGGTGGCCAGGCATATCCAAGGATATTGAAACATTAATTAAAAATTGCGAGAAGTGTATTCAATATCAGAGCCATCATAAAGAACCTCTAATTCCAAGACACCTTTCAGAGAGACCATGGCAAGTCGTTGGAGTTGATTTACTAAAACTAAAAGGACACTGGTATGTCATCATTGCTGATTATTATTCAAGATTTTTTGAAGTGGCGAAACTAGAAAATCTTTCTTCTTTAGTTATCATAAACCATATGAAGTCAATTTTTGCAAGACACGGCATACCCGAGGTTGTACGGAGTGACAATGGAACACAGTTTTCGTAGGTCATTGGTTCTGAATACTATAAATTTGCAAAAACATACAAGTTTTCCATTGTGACCTCAAGCTCAAAATTCCCTCAGAGTAATGGATTCATTGAATCCATGGTAAAGAATTTTAAAAATCACTACTTAAAATCGCAATCAGAAGATCCCTATCTGATGTTACTTGCAATTAGATCCACACCATTAAAGAATGGGTACAGTCCAGCTGAACTATTAATGGGAAGGAAATTACGCACACCTGTACCATCTGCACATGAAATGCTGATGCCTAGCCTTGCTGATTTTAATTCTTTAAGGGAAAAAGAAACGGAGATTAGGGAAAGACAAAAACGTAATTTTAATCAACACCATGGAGCCAGAAACCTCCCATCATTGGAAGTAGAGATGCAAAAAACCCGGGAAATTTAAAACCAAGGGAAAAAACCCGGGAGTTTTGGGGGAAAAACTGGGAATTTTGGGAGCTTTGGGAATTTTGGGGAGAAAAAACAAATTAGAAATCTCTAAAGCATATAATAAGTTGTTTACTTAATATAAATGGCAATTTTAAGAATTTTGTTATACTGATAAGCTTATAACATTAATTTATCATTTTATTTTCAATTTTTCAGATCTGCAGCCAAATCAAAATTTGAAAAGAAACTTAACCTTTCTTTATTAAAGTAGCACTTAAGATAAATGCATCGGTACAATGTTGGATACAATTTCCATATTATACAACCTGAAGAATTAAAGAAAGTAATGTACATAATCCTGTAATAGTTTGAGAAGAGAAATAATTAAGATTTGAAAAGTTCTTTAAAAATTTCTATTTTATAAAACCAAAGAATTATCTAAAATAATGAAGTGGTTTTTTGAAAGAAGAGATGGCATTTACTGCAGTGGTATAGTTTCTTTTCACAAGTTATTTTCATAAATATTTCTTATTAGAGTTTGTAAAAAATTGATATTAAATTTCCTACAATGAAAATTTTTTGATAAAAATTTATATACAGATTTTTTTCCTGATTTTTATACATATGTATAAAGTTTCTGCATTTCTAAAACAACAAGTGGAGAAATTTTTCGAATTACTTATATATTTCCCTAAAACATGTTAAATTTAAGAATTCTTCTCCTTTTTCTTTTCTTTTTTTTTCCTTTGTTGTAATTAAAAAAAAGAACAATTTAAAAATTATCAGGTAACAAACTAATTTCTTAAATACTTCACTTAAGTTTAATGAAACTTGAATTTAGTTTTTTTTTTTTTTCCTAAAATCTTAAATCCAATTCTCTAGTACATTCATAAACCAATTATGAATTTAAAAAAAAAAAAAAAAAAAAAAAAATGTTATTAATTCTCATTAAGAATGGAAAGGATATCTCAAGAACATAACAAAATAATAGTAATGAAAATGACAGAAACTTACTGTTAGTGTTAGCACCGCATAAATTATAATTAATTATTTTCTTCGTTTTATGCAGTTTTGGGGAAATTTCAAAATTCCCAATTTTGTCTTAAATTCCCAGGGAAAAAAACCGGTTTTTTTCCGGGGAAAAACCGGGTGTTTTGAAAGTCTTGCATCTCTAATTGGAAGTAAGGTCAACCTGTTTGGATCAAGGATTTAAAATCCTATGGGAAGATAAAAAGTCTTCATTCAGCCCCTCGTTCATAAATTGTAGAAACACCCCGTGGTGAGTTCCGACGAAATAGGACCCATCTACATCCATCGTCGCTTCCATCGGATTTCTGTTGGACTGAGGATAATGAAGTAAATCCTGCCTTGTCCAAAGAGTTTTCAAAAAATGTGCCAACGATCCAGGATAATGTGCCAACAATCCAGGACAATGTGGACAATCCAAATGAAGTCATGACTGATCCACCTGTAATGACTACTAATAGTGCTCCTCCTCCAGAACTCAACCTTCGTAAAACTCGCAGTGGTCGAGTGGTAAAAATTCCTAAGAGATTTTTGTACTAATGACTTTTAAAAGAGGAGACATGTGATGTAATCGATTAACTATCGATATTTTTGTAAATAGTTTATGTTTTGTGTATGGCAACACCAGAGTTAATGTTTGGGTTCGTGTTGCAAGTTTCGATTTTGTAAATAACAAGATGCGCGCTCATTAAAGTATTTTCAACGTTTTTATGGTGTTTGTCGATGATAAAACACTACCCCTCATTCTGTTACAAAATTTTCACCTAGTTATCTATTGTTTGGAAATTTACCATTTGATCCTTTAATTCCTAATAATAAATATTATCCTTAGGTTGATGAAGCGAGAAAATTGGCAAAAGAACTCACAGTTGAATATCATAATAAAAATAAAGTTAGATATGACGCACGATTTCTCCTGTTAAATTTATAGTGGATGATGAAGTATTATATGAAGATTATCCTAATACACGTAAATTAACTGCTCCATATTCAGGACCTTAAAGCGTTTTAAAGCAATTATCTGAGATAAATTTTGAAATTGATAGACCAAACCCTCATTTTAAACCCTTCATTTTTGCATTCATCTAAATTAAGATATTATAATAATCCTCAAAATTTTAAACTATGTCATAAATAACCACCTTTATGAGTCAGGATTCGTCCTGAATAATATGTAACGCATTGTTTCTTTAGTAGATGATTAATGACAGTCACTTCATAGTAGGAGAGTTCACTCAAATAAGTATTCCACAATAGTTTATGCAGTCGTTTTATTGAAGACACTTAGTCATTTTACACGTTATTAACAGTCAATCAATCTGAGCACGCTGACATGCAGATCCGTAGACGAGTCGGGCCGAAAACATCCCGTTAACGGCAGAAACGCAAACCAATCCCCCTCCTGGGGCCGTTAAATTAAATTTTTTATTGACGTGAACTAATTAAGCAAACGCTTCCATGAAAAAGGCGCCGATTTTCGGGTGCTCCCGCTTAAATATGGATATTTGGGGGCGAGGCCAAACTCCTAATATGAATTCTTATTGGATAATTAAGTAAGCTAAAATCCAGCCCACATTCTCTCATTGGTTGACCCGGATATCCAGGATTTCGTATTTCGCAATGCCTTGCCGCTTATTTCGACTATTGCGTAATTTTGATTACGAAACTTCTTCTAACTCCAATTCCCACGCTACGACGTGTTTTGCTGAAAAACTAAGTTTACTGGAGCTCTAAAATAGAATTCTCACAAGTTGTTCTTAAAATTAAGATTTATTCTAAACTAATACTATTAAGATATCACTTAATATTAATTTATAATAATAATTTTAGAATTTGAATTCTTTCAATCCTTTCATATCCTCCCCTCCAAGTCGACGCTCCCCATGCTTGCCTGCAAGTATGTGGGAAGTCACCCAGAGACAGAAAATATTTCAGGGAACACTTTTGTCTAGGTTATCATTTTTAAGTAGGAGTTATGGTTTTTCCCTTTATTTAAAAAAAAAATAATTTTTCTTTTTTCTTTTTTAATTTATTTACTTGTATGTTGGACTGGTCAGCGTGCTCGCCTGATACATATACTGGTGTTTACAGCACTTGTTTACAAACATAAGAAAAGTTTAATATAATGTATGAAAACGTATGACATACTGTATGAAAAATAAATTATAACATAACATGTTTGCCGGCGTAACATATTTGACAAGATATCTTTCTTTCTTACAAACTAGTTTGTGTTGAGGAAAGTCTTTGAAAACATAAAGTTCCTTTTGGCCATTAAAAGTTTTTGAATGTCTTGAATAATAACATTGATCTTTGACAATAAATAATTGTTGTTAAAAGTCTGATCTTCTTATTGAGTCCATATGTAATATGTAAACTACCCTGTGATCATAACAATAATTATAACGCTGTAACTTTAACAGCACATTGTAAACAAATGGCCTTTCTTTTTCTTTTCACAAAATCTATGTTTTTCTTTGTGTATCTTTTTAATAATGCAAATATCTCTTAAATAAACAAAGTATATTAAAAACAATTATATCATAGTATATTTTTAACAATTTCTAGAAACTTTACTTACATACTAACACAAATAATTTTTTCCTAAATATAACATTTAACAGACACATAAAACTATTTCATAAACACTATAGTGTTTAATCAACAATACTAAGAATATCAGTACTACTAGGCATTTTCTTTTTACAAACTATTTACACAAAACCAACTTAATCACTTTCTGTTAGTAATAATTGTTTTAAAATACTACATTGGTATCAACATAGAGTTTGGTTAGCCATTGGCAAGCCAAAAAAAATTTGTTTTGTGGGTAACTTGACCTTTGAAATTGTGAGAAGTCAAGCCTTTCCAATAAGGAGAGTTGGTATAAAGGTGGAAACTGGCGAATTTCCACAGAGGGCAAAAACAAATCAGTTTTCCCGTGCTCTCTGATCACTTTACAGTGGTGAAGATCAGAAGATCACGAGAATAATAATATAAAAAAAAAAAAAATACCTGGGGCATGGAGTTGATCCCTAACTAAAATTATTCATGACTTAATTTGAATTTTTGAGGATTATTATAATATCTTAACTTAGATGAATGAATAATTTCTGAATTTCTTTTAAAATGGGGACTGGGCTTGTCTATTTCAAAATTAACTTCAGATATTTGTTTTAAGATTGTATAAGGGCCTGAATAAGGTGAACTTAACTTACGTGTGTTGGGATATTGGAATTCTTCATAAATAATTTCATCACCAACTTTAAATTTAACAGGGAGAAATCAAGCATCATACCGGATTTTTTTTTTTTTTTTTTATGATATTGTATTGTTTTTTCTTTTGCTATTTTTCTAGCTTCATCAATTGAAGGATAGTAACTATTGTTTACTAATAATGGATCATATGGTAATTCTCCTAATAATAAATAACTAGGTGGGAATTGAGTTACAGAGTGAGGTGTTAAGTTATATTGATTTAAAACTTCACCAATTAATTTAGTCCAGGGAATTTTGTTTGAAGAAGAATTAACCTTACACTTTAGATGCGTAACAATAGTCTGATTGAGGCGCTCGATTTTCCCGTTGCATTCAGGATGATGGCTACTTGTTAACAAATGTTTTGTATCATAATTTCGAAGGAATTTTTTAAAACGGGATGAAGTGAATGCTGCATTCCTATCTGTTAACAATTTTTTAGGTACTTGAATTTGAAAAATTTGTTTTAAAAAGTTTGTATAAGTTTTAGTGGTAACGCTTTTTGATGGAAATCCCCACACATAACGGGTTGCATGGTCCACGACCAAATGCAAATATGTTTTTATAGAATTATAGTAGTTAAACCCACCAACAGTGTTCAAAGACAAACATTCAAAAGGTTTATCTGTTGGCGGTACTTGCTGCAATGAACCAAACCGTTTTTGTCTACATTTTTTATTTATTTGACGGGTATGACAATGTTTTACAAAATTTTCAATATATTTATTTATATTAGACCAATAATACTGTGGTGTAATTAAATTTATCATTTTATAAATTCCTGGATGTCCAAATTGAGTGTGGGTTTTCTCTAGGAGGGATAATCTTAATGACATCGGGACTATTATCTTATACAAACCTTTCTTTTTAATTACAATTACATCTTCAATTTCAAGAATTTTCTTAATGTTAATACCTATGTTTTCTTTTTTCTGGTTTTCTTTAATTTCATTTAAATCTAGGAGTTGTACATGGTGTGACACATTTTCCAAAACAGGCAATCTAGATAGCATATCAGCTTCAATATTCGCTGATCCTTTTTGATATGTAATTTCATAGTCAAACATACTAAGTTTAAGGGACCAGCGGAATAATCTTCCTCTTAAATTTTTAACATTTTTTAACCAAGTGAGAGACGCATGATCCGTATGTATGACAAACTTTTGACCTTGCAAATAATGATAAAAGTTATCTAAGGCATCAATAATTGCTAAACATTCTAATTCCGTAATTGCATAATTTTTTTCATAATCTCGTAAATTTCTTGAACGATATGCCACTGGGTGTAAAGTACCATTAACCCCTTCCACTCCAGGGACGTACGTGCGTACGTCCTAGTGTTAATGGCCATTAATACCATGGACGTACGTGAATACGTCCAAAGAAAGTATACGATACTATTTCAAAATTATAATCTGGTATTTCAGACATTTACACTACAGCTAGCCTGGAGCAGAAGGGGTTAACATCTGCCTGTTTAACAGCACATCCCACACCATGACTCGAGGCGTCAACAAATAAATGACAGGGAGTTCTGGGATCATAAAGTCTTAAAATAGGTTTACTTATAAGAGCATTTTTTAGTTTTTGGAAGGATTTTTCACATTTCTGGTCCCAAACATAGGGGACATTTTTCTTTAATAAATTATTTAAAGGAGCTCTTGTTTCGGCATATTCTGGAATAAATCTAGCATAAACGTTAACTGATCCCAAAACTCTCTGTAATTCCTTGATATTTCTTGGCTGTTTCAAATTTTTTATTACTTCAACGTTTGGATTATCAGGGGTAATTAGGCCATTAGTTATTTCGTATCCTAAGAAATTAATTTTTATTTGACAAAATTGCATTTTGATAGTTTTAATTTTAAGTTTTCTTTAACACATATATCAAAAAGTTGTTGGAAGTGTTCATCTTCTGACTGTGAAAATACAATTATATCATCAAAATAATTACAGGCAAAGTCTATTTTGTATTTATTTAGAATCCTTCTAATGGTTCGATTGAAGATAGCAGGGGCATTTTTAAGCCCAAAGGGAAGGTATTTCCACTCATATAATCCGAAAGTTGTAGCGAAGGCCAATTTTTCAGCATCTTTTGGGTGAATAGGAATGTGCTAATATCCACTTGCCATGTCAAGAGTGGAAAAATTTTTTGCTTTAGCTAGTTTATCTAACAAAGTATCTATTCTGGGAAGTGGTTCAGCATCTGTTTTAGTGATTGCGTTTACGGAAGTCGATACATAATCGCGTCTTTTTTCCTTCTTCCCGTTTATACACCAAAGTTACTGGTGCGGAATAAGGTGAGCAACTTTCTTTTATAATACCGGCCTGTAATAAATTTTGAATTTGGGTTTTAATTTCCTCTTCTTCCTTAGGGGAAGTTCTATATGCTCTGAGAGAAATAGGTAAATCAGAAGTTAAATGAATCCTTTGTTTTTCCATATCAATTCTTCCAACATCATATTTAGATTTTGCAAAAATTTGGACATATTTTGATAATAAAGTAGGAAGTTTTCCTTCTCTAGCAGACTGAGGATTTACGTGGTTCGTAGTGGTTTGAGTGTACTTGAACTCCCTTACTCTATTGTTTGCTGGAAAATTAAAATTTTTCCTTTGACTACTGGTATTTTCACTTTCAGAAGTTATATGTAAGGTTTGTGTACATTTGGATATATTTTTTAACAATGGAAGAATGGTATTATTTTTTTTTACCAGCTTTTTAGCACAATCAATATTCAATTGAAACAGACAACAATGTGATAAGCTAAGGAGAGCGTAAGGTAAGTTATTATCTAATATAAACATTTCAATATTTTTTGTAATATTACCAATTTGTAATTTAAGATAACATTTTTCTCGAATTGTCAACATCCCCTGTGTTTGTATGACATGTAATAGTGAGACTTTTTTCGTTTGAAGTTTAAATTTATGGACAAAATGTTGAGGAATAATGCTTAAGCTGCTGCCCGTATCGAAGATTAAAGGAATGGTAGAGTACGATTCTGGATTTTTAACACCTTGATTAGTTTGCTTGTTTTTAATTTGGATATCCTTGTTTTGTATAATGCGACCGGTCGCTGCAAACTGTCAATAGGTGTTATTTGTACCATCTGTTGTATAAGACTACTATATAACAGGCTGAATCATTCGCCGCCATTTGTCCGTCAAGTCCGTCATTCCTAAAACTAAGACAATTGTATATGACTATTGTATCAGATTATCTAAGACTATTATATAACAGTCTTAGGTTTGGCAGTGACAAACTACCATATAAGATTATTACACGAGACTATATAAGACTATTATATAGTAATCTTAAGTTTAGCAATGACGGACTTGACGTACAAATGGCGGCGAATGATTCAGCCTGTTATATAGTAGTCTTACTGTTGTATTATCTACCACTGTTGACTCTTCTGTGACATGAGTTGGATTTTCTTGTTTGAAAGGGCATTCACTATGCCAATGAAAGGCATTAGGGATGTTGAGTTTTGAACAATATTTACATGGGAGAGGAGGCAAAGTGCCTTGAAAGTGAATACATGTATTTGGGTTTGAAAAATGGGATCTAGGCCCTCTTAGATTGGGTCGAGTATTGTTTGTCCAATTTGGTCTATTTTGATTAGAGTATTCCATATGTGGTCTCTGCACATTAGGAAACCGGTAACTCCAGGGTTGTGGTCGGGAGCATACTGAACTGGGTTTCTATTCTCCCTGTCTTGTGGATAGGTGAACCTTTGAAATTGACCTAGCAACTTGTTTGGAAGGGGATCAGCAGATTTTTCAGATATTTGCAGTTTATTTAATTTGTGGACAAGATCCCTCCATTCATTTAATGTTTTTGGCGCATTAGCCACAACAAGTTGTTTTAAAGTCAGTGGCAATCCGTCGGTTAATCCTTCCATGAGAAATTTGGGCTCTAGGCCTAGTGCTCGCCCTACTTGGAGTTTTTTATGGTAATATTCTATGACATTTTCACCTGCTTTAAAGTAAATGCTCGAGAAATCTGTTAAAGATGTTTCACCAGGTGTCGTGAATTCCTCTGTAAAAATTTCGACCAATTCCTCCCAATGAAGCATGTTTAAACTATTGTTTATGTACACTGTGAAGGCTTTACCCTTCAAAAATCTTTGTATGTTACGGACTCGCCAAACCTCATCTTTTCTAGTCTCATTACACCAGGCTTTGAAATACGTTAGCCAGGCCGTCCACATCATGCCATTTTCAGGGCAAAATGCAATGAGGACATTGTCCTCTCTTACAGTATGAGATTTATTTACGCTTAAAGATTTCTTTACATCATCTGATTCATCTGCATCAAAAGCACTTATTGCTTTTACAAGTGTGTTTGGGGAGGGTAGTTTACTCACATCAAGTACGTCATTTTCAAAATTTGTGTCCACAAGTAAATTTTCATCTGTACCCTTAGGGGGTGTCAATAAACCTGTTGGAGTGTTACCTTTGGACATGGTTAATTTTATTCACAATTCAAAATTTTGAAAAAAGAAAACTTTTTTTTTTTTTTTTTGAAACAGGTAAATTATTTAATTTTGCTGATTAAATTCGGTATTTATTAATTATCACAGCTTTAAAATAAATATTCAATAAATTAAATATCACCAAAAACAATTTATCACTCATAAAACTATTTTTTTTAAATATCACAATTAATATAAATAGTCTGACTTTTTTTTTTTTTATCACAGTTAGATCACCTAAATAAATCCAAATAATAAATAAATATAAAAAACACATAATAAATCTTTTCATTTTCCTTAAAAACCAATTTTTTTTTCTAAATTTCAATAAAAATAACACACAACAAAACTCCTTATTTCTGAAAAATCAAAAAAAAAAAAAAAAAAAAAAAAAATTAACTCTCCATATAAATATTTATGAAAATTTTACTTTCAAATCTCTTAACATGAAATATAATAACCAATTATGAAAATTTATTTTATTTTATCTATTTATTTATCTTTATTTATTTTTATTTTTAATCTATTTATTTATTTAATTATTTATTTATTTTAGCTTTCAATATAAGTACTTATAAAAATCTATTTTCTCTAAATTTAACATATGCAATATAATAAATACTTATGCAAACTTAATAAAAATCTGTATATTATTATTATTTTAAAATCTTACAACAAGTATTTAAGCTTAAAATATTTCAATGCAAGTCATAAAAATATCGCGAATATAATTAATTTTTATTACTAAACTACGTCGTTAGATAAATATAAATTCAGTAAAAATAACTATTTGACTTATAAATCATCGTTCGTGACTAGAAATAAAATGAAGTCACTCACCTAATTGCTTTTACACTGAGAAAAACAACAAAACAAAAAAAAAATTCTCTTTTTTACTTGGTGGATGAAAAGAAAACTTTAGTCAAAACATCCGCGCAAAAAAAAAAAAAAAAACGTGAAAGGAGAAGCAGGTGTAAGTGGCAGCTGGCAACCCATCGCGAAAAGGCCATCTGGTACTCCTCACGTCAACGGAACAACTTGAGTCAAAGTGGTGTAAGTTACGTCTCTCTTTCATTCTAACGGCATTTGAGAAAGCAATCGGAACATTTGAGACAAAGTGGTGTAAGTCAGTCTCTCTTCTTTCTTCCTAAGGGCACTGTTTACAGATGATGAGATTGTTCGTAACTTGAAATCCTTTAGTAAACCAGAGATAAGACAAGAGCTTAGTGCGCTTGCGCAGTGGACGGAAAAAAATAGCGGGCTGACTAAATTTCGTCCAAACTATGGCAACCTGGATTCCTAACCTTGGCGCATAAGCTCTGTATGGGCTATTTATTTGTATGTTCCATAAGTGGTTTTGTTTGAAGGTGTTCTAGCGCAGGGGTCGCCAAGTTTATGTTGGCGCTGCAGTCCTTCCCTCAGGCGGTCGAAAGTAGCTTTGGATGAATCAGAATTCATTGCCAGCATTGTCGTATCTCTAGTTTACTGAAGGATTTCTATCCGTAACTACTGTTGCTTGATCTTTATGACTAGAATCTGACATCGTCCGGCCTGGTTTGGCAAACTTCGGCCTGGTTTAGCAAAGTCCTGCCTGGTTTGGAAAATTCCGGCCCCAGAAGGTAACATTCCAATATACTGCAGTTCCATCCAATTTTTAAAACTAAGATAAGGTGCTGAACACAACTCATTCCATGATGAATTGTTTGGTTTTCCCCGAAACAAATAAACAATCCTTGTCGACTTTATTGTAACGTATTGTTTCTTTAGTAGATGATTAATGACAGTCACTTCATAGTAAGAGAGTTCACTCAAATAAATATTCCACAATAGTTTATGCAGTCGTTTTATTGAAGACACTTAGTCATTTTACACGTTATTAACAGTCAATCAATCTGAGCACGCTGACATGCAGATCCATAGACGAGTCGGGCCGAAAACGTCCCGTTAACGGCAGAACCGCAAACCAATCCCCCTCCTGGGGAAAATTAAATTAAACTTTTTATTGACGTGAACTAATTAAGCAAACGCTTCCACGAAAAGGCGCCGATTTTCGGGTGCTCCCGCTTAAATATGGATATTTGGGGGCGAGGCCAAACTCCTAATATGAATTCTTATTGGATAATTAAGTAAGCTAAAATCCAGCCCACATTCTCTCATTGGTTGACCCGGATATCCAGGATTTCGTATTTCGAAATGCCTTGCCGCTCATTTCGACTATTGCGTAATTTTGATTACGAAACTTCTTCTAACTCCGATTCCCACGCTACGACGTGTTTTGCTGAAAAACTAAGTTTACTGGAGCTCTAAAATAGAATTCTCACAAAGTTGTTCTTAAAATTAAGATTTATTCTAAACTAATAGTATTAAGGTATCACTTAATATTAATTTCTAATAATAATTTTAGAATTTGAATTCTTTCAATCCTTTCATATATATATATATATAAATGAAATGGATAAAAATAAATAGTTTTAAATTAGTAAAATCCCAATTTAAAAGTGTGAAAATCGCTAATCGAAATTATAATCGCGAATAATTTGTAATTGCCCCTTTAAAGATTGTTCCCTAGCAGAAGACTTTATAACTCATAAATCAGAAAAGGAACGAAATTATAAGTCGAAATTCGCGGACGTTAACGCAATTTGCAACCGTCTCGGCATTGAGCTGCATATTAATTAATCCCAGAAATTCCTTTTAAGAGCCCGGGCCGCGGTAGCCCAGTCGGTAGAGCGCTGGCTTGGTAATTGGAAAATTACGGGTTCGATACTCGAGCCGGCCAAAGACCGTCGTGTACACGAATGGTGGCTGGTGCACGTAAAATCTGTCGTGGCCGCAATGTCCTCCATGTTCCCATCAAAAATTATACCTCTGGGGGTCACCGAAAGCAGGAGAGCCATCCCTTCCTTGGAGGATCAAAATTGTGATGGCATGGCTCGGGACCACCTCTAGGGGTGTGTCCCAGACCGTCGCCAATTGCGCATCTGCGCAGCACTAGAGCGACTTAAAACCCAACCATCCATCCTTTTAAGAGCCCAGACGATCTAAAGAACCAACCAGCAGCTCAGAAAATTCAGTATAAAAGCCCAAACATTAAACAAACGGACACTTCTTGCCACGCTTTTCTAGTGCTAATAAACTTATCGTTGGTCGTTCCTCCGAAATTACATAGGTGCTACAGGCCTCCTCAACTGATTCTGCGGCCCGGGCGCCGCGAGAACAGCCCGTGGATCGGCAGAGTGTCAGATTAAGACTCCATTCGCCTAACCCTGTCTCGACTTAGAAGTAATGAAGCAATAAAGATGCTTCCTGAAAGAAATCCTAGTCGTCCTTGTGTGCTACGCCTGTCATCTCTCTCTTATTCAGTAATTAATCATTGCATCGAAAAGCAGTCAGGAGGAACATTCTCGGAAAAAGACTAGTATGCTAGCCTGCGTAAAAGTAGGGGGAGCAGCATAATAAAGAGATACAACATCGGTAAAAGATGAAAATTAATAAAAACTTCTAAACCTCAAATTAAAATAGCAAAAATAAAGATTTTTTTTTAAATTTCGAAAGTTGAACGTTTTGCTTTTATAAATCAATCATCGAGGAAAAATCATTTTATTAATAATCAAGTCATCGCAAATCCGGATATTCTGGAAATGAACTATGAGCCTTTTAAATCCAGAGAAAATTTTATGCTTCTTCTCACTTGTTTATCATCGATGTTCAGAAACTAAACATCCTGTTGAGGAATGAGCTTGTCAAATCCAGAGCGTCTCCAGACAAAATTCTCGCTCCACTCGGCTGTCCTTCCGATAGGCCATGCCCATCTGCGCCTAGCGCACGTGAAATTCGACGAAGAAAAGGAAGCTTCGGACGCCGAGTAGGGAACGTAGGCTGACGGCTGTGAACTCCGGGAAATAACCGCTCCTCACATCTTCTTCACACCTTCTCCAACTCTTCTTTCCTCACCTAAACAGAGGAGAAATATTTATAGCGTGATTTTAATGGATTGGATCAAAGGAGTATTAGTAAAGTTATTTTTTATTTAAATATGAACGGAGGTAAGTGTCAATTTATATAATCATTAGGAAAAGAAAAAAAAAAAGAACTCAAAAACTTCTTTTTTAAATGACTTTAAATTTTTACCAAGACTTTTTTTAAGTATTTCAATAGACTCTTTTAAGTGAAAAGGTTATTTTTGTTTTATTCTAAATAGCTTTGGGGGAAAAAAATGATCGTAAATCAATTATTACTAAATGTTATTTATAAACTTAAATTTATGGAAAATCTTAAATTTTTATTGAAATTGATTTTAATTTCGCGCGATCGCGGATCGTAATTATATTTGAAAAAATTTTCCAGGGCTATTTGAAAAATTATGCAATAAAAAAAAGAGAGAAAAAAAAATCCGAAATCTTAAATAATTTTTTTTCTCTTTCCCTTTGAAAAATAAGTCATATGTATTATTATAAAGTACATATTAGAAGTGTTTATAATTTTTTGTGATTTTATAAGTGTGTATTCTAATTTCTGTTTTATTTAATTTAAAGATATAAAGTAAATTTTTGATCATTTTATATTTTAATTTATTTTTTATTTAAGTAATTTGAAGATTTTTGGTAAATTACTTTTTTTAATGTGTTTCTAGTAAAAAGTGATATATTTTAATTGATATATTATATTTTATTAAATTTAATTCACAATGTCTAAAGATTCCGAGAACCCGGCTCCTGATAACGAGTCAGGAGATGCAGGTGCTAGTCAGGACAAGTTAAATATTATTGAGTTTAACCCAGATGTAGGAATTGAGTTCGAACCCTATTTTAACAGTATTTGTCAGGAAAAAATAAAAATGATCTTTGGAAGATAACACACATTCAAAATTACTTGAAAGGAAAGGCCCTTACTCTTTACATAAATAATTGTTTGCAAGTCATCCACTGGGAGGAATTTCTCCAATTATTTAGAGAGGAGTTTACTGTCCCTGATACTAATTTATTGGCTGATTTTTCTAATATTAAATTTAATTTAGGTGATGATGTTAATAATTATTATAATAGTAAAATACAAATGGGTCGCAGACTAGTACTTGACTCATCGAAACCTTTGGACAGCCCCTGCCTGCCTGGGCGAGCCAAGCTTAACGGGTTGGATGCTGTCCGCCGGAGCGAATTAATCGCCAGATCACTGCATGATAGCTTCATACTGCCAGATAGGTATCTAGTCGCTACATAGAATGAGCTGTGTCCGATGACTCGTTCAGGCTTCTGGCTTCGAACAGGGAGTACTTGACTCCAAATTCATACTAGAGGGATTTTCCGATGGTCTCCCACTTTCACTTAGGCAACTAGTATTGGTAAACTCCCCAAAAGATAGAAATGAGTGGCGAGAAATTGTATATAAATTAAGTAAAATGCAACCAACCGAACAGGGAAAAGAAAGTAACACTAAACTTAATACTAATGCTCCTAACTTTACTCTACAATGGAGAGTTAATCGGCCTAGACCTGAATATTTGTCTACCCCTATAAATAGACCTTGGACTTATAGATACCCCTATCACAACCAACCACAACAAGTGTATGCAGCTCATAATCCTAGCAATCCACGACCATTCAGACCAAGTCGTATCTCAAATAATGTACATTTCCAAGAGAGGCTGCCTCCATCCCTTTGTCGTCTTTCCTTAAATCGAGGAATTACTAATGCCTACCACTGGGAGCGAACATGTCCTTTTAAATTTGATCAATGTAATAATTTTTCAATGCCTAGAGCACCTCTCACTAAAAACTCAAATAGAAGTGCCAATCATCCCGAAGAGGCGGTCAGCCAGGAAATGACCAGTGAGGATACATCGAGTGGCTGTAGCTGTTGACAACTACTAGTGTCCGGACACCTAACACAAAAACATCAGCGATCGCACAAAACACGTCAATCAGCTAACTTGAGTACTCTCCCTGACAAAAACCTGTCTCGTCTCCTCGATACGGGAAGTTCAATTTCAATTATTTCATGTACTTTAGTAACGAAGTTAAAATTAAAAAAGACTCCCATTGATGAACCCATAACAGCTAGACAAACTTGCGGACTAATTCAAATTAAAGAAAAATGTGAAATCTCTCTAAGGATTGGTAACATTAGAAAAAACATAGAACTTTATGTTATTTCTAATCAGTTACCATATCTTCTTATTGGTTTACCTCATTGTGCATTATTTAAATTTTATCTTAATTTAGTAAATTTTTCAGCAACTCAGAATGGTCAAAATATCCCATAATAAAACAGGTGAATCATCATTATCAATCTTTGTATATTTTTTAACATAAAGTAGGTACTAATTCCAGAGTAAATATACACGCTGTGAACCAGGTGCACCATTCGCCGAGTGTTGTACAACACTCATTCAGACGGTCAGACCTACTGTATTGTCATCTGAAAATAATGGTGATTTACCTATCTTGTTAAATAAATATGAGAAAATTTTCGCAAATTCAAATTATGATGTTGGTCGTGTCAGAATGGACCCTCAGAGAATTCAAATAACTTCAGACTTACCTGTTTCCCTTAGAGCATACCGCACCTCTCCGAAAGAGGAAGCTGAAATTAAAGATCAAATACAAAATCTATTACAAGCTAAAATCGTCAGAGCCATTCTCCGTATTCCTTCCCTGTAACATTAGTGTATAAACGAGAAGAAGGAAAGAAGACACGACTCTATATCGACTTTCGTAAGTTAAATTCTATAACTAAAACAGATGCTTAACCATTGCCCAGAATTGATACTCTCCTAGATAAATTGGCTCAGGCAAAAAAATTTTCCACATTGAATTTAGCCAGTGGATATTGGCATATACCTATCCACCCGAAAGATACAGAAAAATTAGCATTTACTACCACATTTGAATTGTATGAATGGCTCATATTACCCTTTGGTCTCAAAAATGCACCTGCAATATTTAATCGCACTATTAGAAGAATTTTACATAAGTATAAAATTGATTTTGCTTGTAATTATTTTGATGACATTATCATTTTTTTCTGAAACAGAAGAACAACATTCAGAGCATTTAGAAACCATATTTCAAATTTGTGTCGATGAAAATTTAAAATTAAAGTTATCTAAATGTAATTTTGTAAAATCTAAAATAAATTTCTTAGGTTATGAAGTTTCTAATGGCACTTTAACACCAGATAATAGAAATATTGAAACTATTAAAAAATTAAAGCATCCCACTAATGTTAAAGAGTTACAGAGATTCCTGGGATCCGTAAATGTCTATAATAAATTTATATCCAATTATGCTAAAATTCGTTACCCCTTAAATAATTTACTCAAGAAAAATGTTCCCTATGTATGGGACGATAAATGCGAAAATTTATTTCAAAAATTGGAAAATGCCTTAATTGAAAAGCCTATTTTAAATTTATATGATTCCAAGAAGCTTTGCCATTTATTTGTAGATGCTTCAAGTCACGGAGTTGGTTGTGTAATCAAACAGCCAGATGAGAAAGGAAAATTACATCCAATAGCTTACCATTCGCGAAATTTAAAACACTATGAAAAAATTATGCTAAAACTGAATTAGAATGTCTTGCCATCATAGATTCTTTAAATAAATTTTATCATTATTTACATGGTCAAAAATTTGTCATTCGTACTGATCATGCGGCATTAACTTGGCTTAAAAATGTTAAAAATCTTAGAGGACGTCTTTTCTGCTGGTCACTTAAACTTAGTATGTTTGACTATGAAATAAAATATCAGAAAGGAACCACTAATGTAGAAGCCGATATGCTGTCCCGATTACCTGTAATACAAAATATTTCTCACCAAGTACATCTCCTTGACTTGAATGATCTGAAACTTTTACAAAATGAAGAGAACACAATAGTCAATAGTAAAAAATATGTTGAAGTAAATGATCTCATAGTAACGAAAAAGAAAAGTTTATATAAGATTATCTTTCCTATGTCACTAAGATCAACATTGTTAAATAAAGCTCATACACAATTATGACACCCTGGAATTCAAAAAATGATCAATTTAATAACTACAACATTACTGGCCTTTCCTAAATAAAGATATAGAAAATTTTGTTAAACTCTGCCATACCTGCCAAGTAAATAAAAAATTTAAACAAAAAAGATTTGACCTGTGCAAGCAGGTACCTCCAACAGATAAACCATTTGAATGTTTGTCGTTAAACACTGTTGGTGGATTTAATTATTACAACTCGACTAAGAAATACTTGCATTTGGTCGTCGACCATGCAACACGTTATGTGTGGGGTTTTCAATCTAAAAGTGTGACAACTGAAGTTTATACCAACTTTTTAAAACAGATTTTCCAAATTCAGGTACCTGAAAAACTGTTAACAGATAGGAATACTGCATTTACTTCATCCCGTTTTAAAAAAGTTCTTGCGTAATTACAATGTTAAACACATTTTAACAAGCAGTCATCATCCCTAGACAAACGGAAAAATTGAACGTCTCAATCAAACCATCGTAACTAGATTAAAGTGTAAAGTAAATTCGGCTTCATCTAAAGTACCGTGGACAAAATTACTAGAGGAGGTTGAGACAACTTAATAATACCTGTCTACTTAACATTAAACTAACAAATTTTATTTACAACATATTAATAATTAATTATTGTTTGGAGAAAAATATTATTAGCGCCCGTCGTGTGCGAACTAAACAGACACATGACCAATGCAGGTGGCTAGCTATAGCAAGTTCCAGAGTGCAACTGACGTTTAGCTGAGAGAGGGAGAGATGTTCTCTCTTCTGGGTTGCCATGCCATAACTCTGTCGCCAAATCGGCGATTGTTCATAGTTCAGAGTGCCAGAGTTGGCTGGACAGTCCACACTTGGCATGATTCACCGCACACTCCCCCCGCAGTTACATCCTATGTGGTGTAACGTTTAGGAAAGCGGACTCTCCTACCTGTTCGTGTAGTGACAGTTTTCGGAGGTGTCTGGATTACAGTTAAAGAAGGACTATCTGGAGTAGTGGGGAGGAATGTGGGTTTTAACCGATCAATTGAAATGGTACACTTTTTATTTTTTATTTCCACATCAAAAGTTTTTGAGTGGCGACGTACTGCTATGTGATGATGTGGGAACAGGTCGAATGTGCTGGAAATGCTGTTTCAAATACTCTACGAGTTGTTTCGGTGATGCTTCAGTTGGAGTAGTGGTGAAGAATTCCCCAGGGAGCCGGAGGCTGGTGCCATACACTAAATCAGCTGTCGTGGCTTGAGGGCCTTCTCTGAAAACTGTCCGAAACCCCAGAAGGATGGTTGGTAAGGCAGCAACCCACTGGTCGGTGTCATAGGCTTTCAGGGCTCGCTTCAGTGGCCTATGGAATTCCTCCACCAACCCATTGGCCTGCGGGTGGTATGGTGACGACCGTATTCGCTGAATGCCGAGCATCTGTGCTAAGGATCAAAACAAGGAACTTTCAAACTGTCGTCCCTGGTCGGTGGTGATCTTTGATGGAACCCCGAAGTGGGTAATCCATGTATTATAAAAAACTGTGGAGACAGTTTCGGCACTCATATCTGGGATAGGAACTGCTTCCGGCCACATCGTGAAACGGTCGATCATCGTTAGTACATAATAGTTTCCACCAGATGGCGGTAAAGGGCCGACGATGTCAAGGTGTATATGATCGAACCTCTGTGATTGGTCAGGGAAAGAACCTACAGGGGATTTTGTATGCCGAGTGATTTTTGATTTTTGACATGCTAAACACTGTCTTGCCCAGTTATTGCAATCCTTATTGATTGATGGCCATATAAAACGTGAGCGAACTAATTTTGTACTAGCTCGAATGCCTGAGTGGGAAACGGCATGCAATGTATCAAAAACATATTTGCGATACTGTTGCGGTATATAAGGTCTTATATTGCCAGTTAAATTTCGCAAAACAAAGATGTGCTAGAATCTGGTAATGTCATTTTCTTAATTTGCAATGTTTGAGAATTAGTTATTAGAAGTTGCAATTCAGAATCTTGCTTTTGTGCCTTAGCAATGCTGTCATAATCAATAGGATTAGGCATAGTTATTGAATTTATCCGCGAAAGTGCATCAGCTGCTATATTTTGAGTTCCTTGAATATGAATGATATTTGTTGTAAATTGTGATATGAAATCAAGGTGTCTTTGCTGTCTAGGGAAGCATTTATCAAGATTTTGGCGAAAAGCATAAACTAAGGGTTTGTGATCTGTATATAGCGAGAATTCCCTAGCACCCACCATGTGTCTAAAATGTTTAATTGAAGCGTATGCCGCTAATAATTCTCTATCATATGTGCTATAAATCTTTTCGGTTGGTGATAGCTTTCTGGAAAAGAATGCAAGTGGTTGGAGTGAATCTCCAGCTCCCTGAAATAATGCAGCTCCAATTCCGAAGTCAGAAGCAGTGTTGTGCAAGTTCACGAAATAAACGAGCTAGTTCAAACTCAAGTTCATCGTCTAAAAAACGAGCTAGTTCGCGTTCAAATTCATTTCTGAAAAAATGAACGCGCTCAGTTCAAGTTCATTTTTAAAAAAGAGCGAAACTCATTTAAAGTTCATTTTTACGTTTTTTTTTTTTTTTTCCTACGAAGATTTTCTACTCTGTGAACGCTTTCATAGATAATTTATTTATTTATTTTTTAAATTACCATGAAGATTATTCTTAATTTAATTCTTAATTATACTTACAACTTTTAATTATAATTTATTAACTTAATTGCAGTAAAAAATAATTTAGCGGCCATTTCTGAATAGAGGACTCGCTGTTTTTGTGTGGTTTTTCATTCTCAAATTCCCAATATGTTTCTTTTTGCGTAGGAAAAAAAATGTTAATAGAAGACAAATTCCATCATTTAGAGTTTCCGTTGTTTTGAAGTATACTATTTTTAAAATAGCATCATGGTTTGATTTAATTAATTTTTACTTGATTGCGTCATGTCCAATGTCGGCTTTAGGCTTTCAGATAAATCACTATAAAATTTTGCTTGCTATTTAGTGTATCTACATAAAAGCTGAAATCAGCTGAAAAGATGAATAAGTCACCCTCAAAAATAATGATAACATAACTATTTTGATAACTTTAAAGTAGAAGGTATTCGATACTTCTCTACATATAAAAAGAAAGTACTAAATTAGTAAAAATTTTCAAACTCCAGTTTTTGATGGAGTTCTACATTTTGAGATATCCTGGATACGATTTTACTGTTTTTAGGAAATGTCTGTCTGTGTGCGTATCACACATTTTGTGGACGCTGTATCTCACGAACCAATGAACGAAATTTAACCAAACTTTCAATTTAGTTGCACCTTGACCTAAACTGGTTCTGATTAGCTTTGGAGATCAATCGCTCAACAGGTGGCGCTGTGATCTTGTTATTATTAGCGACCCTTTACTGAGAGATACGACAAGGTGTTCATACTTTTTGATTGGTGGAAAGCTCCCTTTGACCGCCCGAGGCGATTTCGCGCATCGCTACCATAGACATAAGGCAGGGAGAAATTGTGACTTTCAAAAATGCTTATAATTCATATTAATTAAATGTAATTAAAAATTTTTGAAGCAAATTTTCATGTTCCTAAATGTTTTTCCTATTAATAGAAATAAAAATGTTCATTGATTTTCGTCAATTCTTTTCTAAATAAGTACTTTTCTTAAAACAGTTTCGTATTTGGCGATAACTTCAATAATTACACAGCCAACCTCTTTCGGAAAAAATCGCACTTTTAACGTGCGGCGTTCGGCTTTTTCCCCCTTCTTTTTAGAACAATTTTGAAAATAAATTATGCAAGTTAACATTAACTAATATACACTTATTATTATTTTATTTATTTATCTATTTATTTTTGTTTTACCTGATCTTATTAAAAATTATTTTGATTAATATAACAAACATTTAGATATAAATACAATTAATAGAGTAAAGCATATTTTTGGAAATTTTAGTGTTAAAAATACATAACTAAAAAATAAAAAGGCCTTTTAATTATTTAGTTTTTTTTTTTTTTTTTTTAATTTCTTCAGGAGTATATAAATAAAGGCTAGTACATTCATTTAATGCATAAAGCTTAAACTCAATAGGTGCCTTATATTTTTCTTATATTTATTCAAAAATACGGAATATGAGGGGGAAAAGAATAAGGTTAAAAGTATTAAAATGCTTATTGTTCTCTTATTTATTAATTTAAAAACATAAAATTTTTTTATTTGTTTATCTATTTTATTTTATTTATTAATTTTTATGGAGAAATCAAGGCATTAATAGAAGTAAATACCTCTATGGTGGCCAAGCGGAACTGCGGTCAAAGTTGGTAGATGGGAAGTGCCGGGTTCGATCAAAAAACGCGTTCATCGATCTAGCCGTTCGGAGTTTTCCGTAGTTCTCTCTAAAACTCGCGTTAATACGAACTAGATTCACTTAGAACCCCCCCCCCCCACGGAGGGCATTTCTCCTGTAGGCCTAGGCCCCTAGAGTCTTAAGCCATACAACCAATCAACCATTCTTTATGAGATCAACATATGTTAGAATTTTATGTTGTAAAATTATAAGTGCTAATTTCTTTATTTTCTTTATTTGTTAATTAATTAATTAATTTATTTATTTTTTAGTGTCATATTTCTTTTTATCACATACGTTATTTTCTCTCTCTCTCTCTTTTTTATCATACTTTATTCAAAGGTACAAAATACGAAATATATATATATATATATATATATATATATTTGTATTACATTTGAAAAAAAATAAACATTTGACATGAACAATAAGGATGTATAAAACTTTTAAAGTTAATAAATATTATTACAAATATTAATATTATCAATGATTATGCATTTAACTATAAAATATTGGTATGTTTTTAAGCATTAAACTAATTCAATTTTCCTAAACTGAATTATTTTAAGAAAAACATGTTGGTGTTAATGTGCCAGTTGCCTACAAAAGAAAGGCCGAGGTATGGGTTGAATAACTTAAGTAAGGGGTGGTCTTTTTAAGGTGTTCTAGCCCATATTTACGCTTGTTTCGGAGAAAACTGCAGATAATTTCGAAAAGTTAGCCCGATGGGCGCTACCTGGTATCGAACCTGATATCTCCCGTCTACCAGCTTTGAGAGCAAAGTTAATTTTACAGTCTCAAAAACATTTGACCCCCTGAAACCTTTTATAAAAAAACAATTTTTAAACATTTAATGTGCTGAGAATGTATATATTTGTAAGTTATTGCAATAAATAAAATTAATCATAAAGCTAAACGGTCATCTCTCAAATGAATATATCAAATCAAGTTAACTGTTAAATCATCAAATTTTACAAATTAATCTTAATATCGATGAACTTTCTTACCAGTAACTACAAGGACAAATTTGATAAAATAAATTATTTTTTAAATAAATAAAAATAATTTTATTATTATTATTTTTTTTTATTATCAGTTTGTATAAATATATATTTTTAGACTACAGTTGCATAGTATATTATTAAAAACTAAAGAGTATTAAAATTCAGAATTTTTTATATGCAGTATGATAAGATGGTGTAAATTATTTCTATGAATATAGAATTAGAAATGTAATATAAATTTAAATAATAATTATAATAATAATAAAACGAATGTAACGTAAAGCATAATGTATCTAATTTGATTGCAAAGAAAAATTGTTTTGCTTTACTTTAGAGAATATCTTTAAAAACTTACACCGATAAATCACCAAAATGCGCGATCAGCGCCAAGCATTGTAAAAGGTTACTGTAGCAAGAGGGAATCGGGACAAGCGTTTGTCCACTGAGCATGCGTACTAAGTACCTGTCGTATCTCTGAGATTATCCAGGGTTTTAGAAACCCATGATAATCTCAGAGGCCGAACTACTGGCTATACTCAAAGCTGCGGAGTGGGGAAATACAAAGGGCATTTCATATAGCATCCACTCGGACTGCATGTCAGCCATACAGGCCCTCTCCAAACCATTTACGACAGATAGCATGGTCCATAAAATTCATTCGGAAATCATAAGATCTAACAACACCTTCAAAATAGAATGGGTTAAAGCCCACGTAGGAATATACGGGAATGAAGAGGCAGATAAACTAGCAAAAACAGCAGCGGAAAACAATACAAACCGCAACTACTTCCACCTTGAAAAACCGATTTCCCACTTAAAGAGAAGCCTAAAAGGGTTAACAATGGATCAATGGCAGTTCGAGTGGGACTATGGGGACACGGGCAGGCTAACACACAGATACTTCCCAAAAGTGGACATAAAAACACTGGTCAGCTGCAAGCTATTAACACAAGTCTACACAGGACATGGGGCCTTTCCGGCTTACCTCCATCGCATTAAGAAGAAGAGAAGCCCGGACTGCGCCTGTGGTGCACTAGGCACAACAATTCACTATCTAACAGCCTGCCCTCTAACGGATAAACACCATCTGGCCCAAATAACACAAGTAAATGAAACACTATGGTACAAACAGCTAGCACAAAACACACATGTACAGAACAAGGCAAAACACATAGTCAGATGGCTCACGAACAACATAGATGACATCTCACAATAACAAAAAGCAGTGTCAGCACCTCCCACAACTAACTCCTTCTAATACTGTCTACAACCTTCAGAGGAAATAGTAACAAACAACCGAAAGAAGAGGACCTCCCAGCCAATGAGGCACCTACCGCTAAAGCCACTTTTTGTTTATTTTAGGTCATGAACGAGGCCCTTGTCGTTAAAGCGGCTTGCATCGATATTACCTGAGGCCCGGTAAAAATAAAAATGTTAATATTATAAAATCTTTGTAAAATAAAAATTATTAAAAAAATAAAAATGTATAAAAAACTATTATAATAAAAAAATGTATAAAAAATTATAAAAATAAAAATTGTATAAAAAATGTGCATATAAATGTAAACGGTCCTCGGTCTTAATTGGTCTGTAAGTCCGCACCACGCTCATGACCGCGCATGAATGGGTTATGTAACCAAAAATTAAGTTAGTATTTTTTTTTTTCCTCTTCTCATAGAATCAACAAAGTAACTAAATTAATTAATCTCAGTTAAGTACAAAATCCAGTTTTCTTTTTTTTTTTTTTTTTTTTTTTCTCTTAGCTGTATGAATGGCGTGATCAAGAAGCTAGGCACTACCGCTCAGCACACCGCTTTGGATTCACCTATCAGCATTCTTAGGTCCGAACAGAAGAAGTACAAAACTCCAGATTCCCAGGAAGGGTCCCAAAGGTTGAATCCTCGCATCGGGCCTCGCAAGCCACCTTACGTCCGTAGTGCCTCATTCGAATCTTGGTCATGCACTTTTTCTTTTTTTTTCTTTTTTTTTTCTCTCCACAAAACAATTTTAACTGAATTAACTAATTACTTAACTGTTATATACCATTAATAATTCTTTTTTAACTCTCCTCCCTCCCTTCGGCGGGTTAGTTTGGATAAGTGCGGGGAGCGGTCAGAGCCATAGTTTCCAGCTCAGGACCCCGGGCTCGCCCCCTCGTGGGTGCTTCCCCCCTTTTATTTATTTATTTATTTATTTTTTTCTTTTTTTTTTTTTTTTTTTTTTTTTTTGGGCCCCTTGGTTTTCCTGAACCGGACCCTTAAATGGGTAAGGAGACCGGGAGCCAAGCTTGTGCGGCCCTTCCCTCACCCCTTTTTTTTTTTTTTGAGCCCCTCGGTTTTCCTGAACCGGACCCTTAAGTGGGTAAGGCGACCGGGAACCGAGCTAGTGCGGCTCTCTCCCTCTTTTTTTTTTTTTTTTTTTTTTTTTGGGGGGGGGGGGCCCTTGGTTTTCCTGAACCGGACCCTTATTTGGGTAAGGAGACCGGGAGCCAAGCATGTGTGGCCCTTCCCACTCCTCCCTTTTTTTTTTTTATTATTAATTTTTTATTTTATTTTTTATTTATTTATTTTTTTTTTTTGAGCCCCTTGGTTTTCCTGAACCGGACCCTTAAGTGGGTAAGGCGACCGGGGACCAAGCTTGAGTGGCTCTCCCCCCTTTTCTTTTTTTTTTTTTTCCCTCTTTGGGCCCCTTGGTTTACCCGAACCGGACCCTTAATGGGTAAGGAGACCGGGAGCCAAGCTTGTGCGGCCCTTCCCACCAACCAATTTTTTTTTTTTTTTTTTTTCCTCGAGCCCCTTGGTATTCCTGAACCGGACCCTTAAGTGGGTAAGGCGACCGGGAACCAAGCTAGCGCGGCTCTCTCCCCTTTTTTTTTTTTTTTTTCTCCGGGCCCCTTGGTTATCCTGAACCGGACCCTTAAGTGGGTAAGGTGACCGGGAGCCAAGCAAGTGCGGCCATTCCCTCCTCCCTTTTTTTTTATTTTTTATTTTTTTTTTCCCGGCTCCCTGCAAGCTCCGCTGTTCTCTCCTCACCTCCCCGCAGTTCTCCGAAGCCCCGAAGGTTTGGTTAACAACAACAAACCGCAACAATAATTATAAATTAATTCTATCTTTTCATCTAATTTTTTTTCTCTCTTTTTAACCAATATTATTATTTATATTACCTCATCTTATTTATTTATTTAATTATTTATTTATTTAATTTTTTTTTCTTTTTTTTTTTATTATTATTTATTATTATTAATTCATTTAATCATTTATTCTTATTTTCTATTTTATTATTCTTATTATTCTTATTTTTATTTTTTATTTTATTTTATTTTAATTTATTTTATTTTATTTTATTTTATTTTTTTTTTCCAACGTTCCGAGGGTGTGGCGGTGTCTGGTCCTCGTAAAAATGTGCTGCACCGTCAAGTGCTCGATGGGGTCGTTAAGCAGTCGTCGGGCTACCAACGCGGGGCACCATCCCCCCGTGGTGGATCAAAATTGCGATGGCCCCTCTTTCCTCTCCTTTTAGGCCTTTAGCGCATGGTCCCATTCCCCCCTTTTTTTCCGCCCAGCCACTTCAAATCTCTAGACTATGCGCTACCAAAGTTTTCCTTCCCCCCACCAGTGGCAAGAATTAAATTCCTTAATTTTTTTTTTTTTTCTCCTCACGTTAGTCGTTTAGCAGTCTTGGTGTTTAGGTCTCCCCCCCTTACTCTATTTAGCCTCCTCATTTTGGCATAATTCTGAGTGCACAACTTATCATTTTGGCTCCCCCTGAAGTTCTCCCCCACTCCAAAATTCAAAAATCCTTTTTTTTTTTTTTTTTTCTCCCTTTGGCTCACGGATAGTGTGCACATATTCAAAATTCTCGCATCCAGGTAGCGTGACTGTGCGCTTCCTACCTTGTGCGATCTGGAGGTGTGGTGTGTCAGTCGAGCATTATGTGTCCAGAAGAAGATGTCGCAACCCTGTCGTACCAGAGCTGTCTTGTGATGTCACCCTGTTCCTTAGCTGAAGAGTGGTCATCTCCTGATTGATGTTAGAAGTCTGAACGAGCCATAGGACACAGCTCATTCTCTGTTGCGTCTAGATTACTGTCTGGCAGTAGGCGGCTATCATGCAGTGATCCGGCGATTTATTCGCTCCGGCGGACAGCATCCAACCCGTTAAGCTTGGCACGTCCAGGCAGGCAGGGGCTGTCCAAAGGTTTCAAATAATCTCAGAGATACGACAGGTACTTAGTACGCATGCTCAGTGAACAAACGCTTGTCCAGATTTCCTCTTGTTACAGTAACCCTTTTACAATGCTTGGCGCTGATCGCGTATTTGATGATTTATCGGTGTAAGTTTTTAAAGATATTCTCTAAAGTAAAGCAAAAAATTTTTTCTTTGCAATCAAACTAAGATACATTATGCATTACGTTACATTCGTTTTATTATTATTATAATTATTTAAATTTAAATTACATTTCTATTATATTCATATAAATAATTTACACCATCTTATCTATCATACTGCATATCAAAAATTCTGAATTTTAATACTCTTTAGTTTTTAATAATATACTATGGAACTGTAGTCTAAAAAAATATGTTTTTATACAAACTGATAATAATAATGATAAAATTATATTTATTTTAATATAATTTATTTTATCAAATTTGTCCTTGTAGGTTACTGGTAAGAAAGTTCATTGATATTAAGATTAATTAGTAAAAATTTGACGATTTAACAGTTAATTTGATTTGATATATTCATTTGAGAGATGAACGTTTAGCTTTATGATTAATTTTATTTATTGTAATAACTTACAAATATATGCATTCTCAGCGCATTAAATGCTTAAAAATTTTTTTAGTTGGTTTATAAAAGGTTTTTCAGGGGGTCAAATGTTTTTGAGACTGTAACATTAACTTTGCCCTCAAACCTGGTAGACGGGAGATATCAGGTTCGATACCAGGTAGCGCTCATTGGGCTAACTTTTCGAAATTATCTGTAGTTTTCTCCGACACAAGCGTAAATATGGGCTAGAACCCCTTAAAAAGACCACCCCTTACTTAGGTTATTCAACCCATACCTCGGCCTTTCTTTTGTAGGCAACTGGCATATTAACACCAACATATTTTTCTTAAAATAATTCAGTTTAGGAAAATTGAATTAGTTTAATACTTAAAAACATACCAATATTTTATAGTTAAATGCATAATCATTAATAATCGGAATATTTGTAAAAATATTTTTCATTTTAAAAGTTTTATACATCCTTATTGTTCATGTCAAAAGTTTATTTTTCTTCAAATGTAATACAAATATATATATTTTTTTTTTCCTTTATTTTTTATTTTTTTTTTTTTTTCGTATTTTGTATCTTTGAATAAAATACGATAAAAGATAAAAAATAACGTATATGATAAAAAGAAATATGACACCTAATAAATAAATTAATTAATTGATAAACAAATAAATAAAAAGAAATAAAATAAAGAAATAAGCACTTATAATTTTACAACATAAAATTCTAACATAAGTTAATCTCATAAAGAATGCTTGATTGGTTGTATGGCTTAAGACTGGTTGACTATACTAGGGGCCTAGGCCTACAGGAGAAATGCCCTCCGTGGGGGACTTTCTAAGTGGATCTAGTTCGTATTTACATGAGTTTTAGAGAGAACTACGGAAAACTCCGAACGGCTAGATCGATGAGCGCGTTTTTTGATCGAACCCGGCACTTCCCATCTACCAACTTTGACCGTAGAACCGCTTGGCCACCATAGAGGGATTTACTTCTATTAATGCCTTGATTTCTCCATAAAAAATGAAATAAAATAGAAAAACAAATAAAATAATTTTATGTTTTTAAATTAATAAATAAGAGAAAATTAAGCATTTTAATATTTTTAACCTTATTCTTTTCGCCGTCGTATTCCATATTTTTGAATAAATATAAGAAAAATGCAAGGCACCTATTGAGTTTAAGCTTTATGCATTAAATAAATGTACTAGCCTTTATTATTATTATTATTATTACTATTATTATTTCTAAATTTTTAACGTGGCAGTATTAGACAAAATTTCTCATAAATGCACATAATGAGAGTTATTTTTATCGTGCGATTGTTAAATCAATATGATTTATTAGCAATAGTAGTAGTAAACTAGGAAAAAGAAGTACATGCAGTACGTGGGAAGGAAGCGTGTAAATTTTGAATATTAGCATCTTTGAAAAGAACTTGCAAGTACTTTTAAAACGAATGGCTGAACCATAAATTTGGAATAATTTAGGTTATTTTTTATTTTATTTTATTTTATTTTATTTTTAATTTTTTTAATTTTTAACGAAAAAAAAAAAAAACTTATTTAAAAAAATAATAATAATTCTTTTGATGTTGACACAAAATTGACTTCTTTCTTTCGGCATAATTCTCTGAGATAAAAATCGTTTGCATTCATCATGGAAAACATTTTTAATAAATAATAATTTAATAAGTAATTCGTACTGCATGAATTTGAGTAAAATTATATTGAAGAAAGTCTTGTGGTGACCGCAACATACAAGTTTTGAATAACAATTAATTGACAATTTTCCTTTCGTTTTAGAGAAAGACTGGTCGATCAAAGATAAGAAAGGACGGGACATAAAGATAATTATATGGGAGCAAAATCTGATCGTGTACCCAGCAAAAGAATGCACACAACAACACTGTATTGGGGGGGGGGGGGGGAGGAAGAAAGAAAATCAGAGAGAGAGAATCCATTGTTGTATACTTGACTAATATAAATCAATACTTTGATGGAAGGCGACTTCCTGCATTTTAAGGACTAGGCCAACACCCCCTACATACAGTGGGTGTTGACTAGGCCCGTATCCCAGCTGCAGTACGCTGCGAGGCGAGCACCGGGGACCCATCTATGAGACGTACTACTGTTATAGGTGCCTACTGTTATCAGGAGGCCCGAAGGCAGGTTGTATGGGCGACAAATTACCGGACTCTCATACAAATAACATTTGGACATTTCATTGTCCACTGTCCACTGGGAAAACATTCCCTGAAGGTGGATTTTCAGAACAGTATACTCTGTTGTCCTATTTCTTACATGTGAATAGTCGTAATAAAAGTCTTGACTTGAGGGACAGTTTCTTTAAAACATAAAAGATTGAAACTAGTATTCCTTACCGATTTATTATCATGTTGGATTTGAAGTTTTAAACTAAATTTATACATGCTACAGATAGACTAAGTAAATTATTAGTATATTTTCTAATGTCTATTTATATTTTTAACCATAAAACTATAGATATATTCATATTATTCAATTGTTTTCAGATATCAATTTTAAATTAAAGTTTTTTTTTTTTTTTTTTTTTCCCAACACTTTAGGAAAAATGTGAAAAATTAAATAAGTTAATTAACAAAACTAGTATCACGCAGTGGTAGAAATTATAAAATACATGCTAAACACTAACGAGAACGTAAGTGTTTCTGTTTCTACGTCGGGAGGGCGGGGGGGGGGATTAAAGGGACAAATTCAGCCCCTGAAGTATGTGTGACACTGTATTTTTGTCATGAACAGCAAGTGACTATTAGAGAAAGTTTCATTAAAATCAGTAAGAAGGTGATATAAAGACAATTATTCTCTTTCAATCTGCTCCTAGGCACCTCCCCCCCCCCATCCTTCAGATATATACTAAGTGAAAGTGGTACCAATTTAATTGATTGAAATTTCTAAAAACGTATTATGAAAATAATTATTTAAATTCATTCTTTGGTGTTCATTGTTTTTGCGATTTCCGAATTTTAAAAATGACCTTTTTTCCTGTGCCCTTTTTTTCCGGGTGCCCTTTTTTCTGGGTGCCCTTTTTACCAGTGCCTTTTTTTCCAAGTGCCCTGTTTTCCAGGATCCATTTAGCACAATTATTTTTTTTTTCTGCCCTTTTCTTCTTCTACTTTCCTTTTTATATTTCAGACAAAAATATTCAATATGAGTTTGAGTTTGAATTGCTTTTTCACGCTCAAGTTCGTGAATAAAACGAACTTCGCTCAACTCAAGTTCATAATTTTAAAAACGAGCGAAGTTCAACTCAAAACTCAAAATTTTTGAGCTACGCTCACGAACGCGTTCAAATGAACGCGTTCGTGCACAACACTGGCTCAGAAGCATCTACCTGCAGGACCAATTTAGAATCAGGCTTTGGATGAGCTAAAAGGGTTGCATTAGCGATTAAAGCCTGACAGGCGTCGAATTCTTGATTAGCTTGGTCTGTCCAATTTATCTCACGATTGTCATTTTTCTTTGAATTTTTTAAATAATCATTAAGTGAGGTTTGATTGTGTGTTGCATACGGCAAAAACCGGCGAAAGAAATTCAACAGACCAAGAAATCGTCTAAGATCTTTGTTTTAGGGCTGGGATATTTTAAAGTTGGCTCTACCTTGCCTGGCAAAGGTTTTGTTCCATCAAAAGAAATTAAATGGCCTAAAAATGAAATGTGTGGGACACCAAATACACATTTTGAAACATTAATTGTTAAACCATATGAATTAAGTCTGTGAAAAATAATGCGCAAATGCTCTTCATGCTCTGCTTCATTTTTACTATAAATCAACACATCATCTTATAGACATAACAAAATGGAAGGCCACCAAAAATTTCATTCATAAATCTCTGGAATGTTTGTGCCGCTCCACAGAGACAAAAATTTAAAAATGGGAATTCGAACAAGCCAAATGGTGTACAGACTGCAGTTTTTGAAATGTGATCTGGGTGTACAGGAATGTGAAAGTAAACTCGCACAATATCAATTTTTGAAAATATATTATTGCCATAAAGTGCATTTGAAAAATCCTGAATATGAGGAATTGGGTACCTATCTGGTATTGTACAAGCATTGAGTCTTCTATAATCACCTACAGGTCGGATACTTCCACAACTCTTTGAGACAACATGTATAGGGGAAGACCATGGTGATTTGGAAGGTCTGCAAATGCCCTGATCTAACATGTACTGAAATTCTTTCCGTATACTTTCGTAGAGCTTGGGGTTCAAGCGCCTTGGCCTACTATGTACCGGTGGCGTATCTCCGAAATGTTGGCGCATACAGGTCAACCTGGCGAATTTTTGTAGCTCGCGCCAGAACCCTCTCTGTCGCAAAGCAACCTTTCTTTCCACTTCATTCATGATTCGTTAAGGATTCGAGCAATCTTTTTTTTTTTTTTTTTTTTTTTCTTTTTCCCAAGAGAATAAACTATTAAAAATGTGTCAGTGGAGTTTTAGTATCGTAATTCTTAAATAATATATTTAATGCAAAAATTTATTAGAAATCCTCCACCCTTTAAATTTAATTTAGCAAGATTAATGAAGAAATAAAATTGTAATATTCTAATTTTAAAGCTTTTAAAATTGTTCTTGAAATACATTTATTTATTTATTTATTTATTTTACTTTCTTTTACCAACATATATGGTAGAGAAAGTATTGTTTTGGGGTCAAATTTTCGAAATTGAATTTTTGTTATATATACACGTTTTGAGGCTCCCTGAATCATAATTGTTAAAAATGTGTCAATGGAGTCTTTGTATCGTTATTTTTAGATAATATAATTTAATGCCAAAATTTATTAGAAAACCCTTTAAATTTATTTTATCAAGATTAATAAAGAAGTATATTTGTAATATTATGATTTTAAAGCTTTTAAAATTATCCTTGAAATACATTTATTTTATTTTATTTCATTCTGTTTTATTATTATTTTTATTATTATTATTATTTACTTTCTCTTCGTCAAATAAAATTGTTTCTAAACCTATTTTAGATTATTTGAAAAGTACATTAAACTTTACATTCTTACGCTATTGATCTTAAGCTTTAATGTGCAATCTGTCATTATAATATTGAAATGCAGGGTGAAAAAGAAAGTCGTGTGAGTGACACACCAGATTATCATTATTACGCATCATTATTTAGTTTATTTTACCCATATATTGTAAGAAAAGTTTTATTTTTGATTCAGATTTTCGAAATTGAGTTTTTGCTACATTTGCTTAAATATCATGAAACAAAAAATTAGGTTTTTAGCGGTTGCCTGAATGTGTGTGTCTGTGTGTTTGTTATCACCATACCTCAAGAATAGATATTGGGACTCGGATGAAATATTAAGTAATTCGTGTGCAGTGACTAAGAAAAGAATTCAAATTCATTAAGTCTATGTGTGAATTTTCTGGTAAATACAATTTAATATTTTTGGATTAAACAAAAAAAAAAAAAAAAAAAAAGAAAAAAAAAAAATTGAACATTTATTTTATGTGCATGAAAGAATGTTTCGTATACAATGTAGAATGTATATCCTTTATTAGAAGTTTACACAGAACCCCACAAAAGAATTCAGATATATTCATACAATGGAATTGCTGAAAGGTCATTTCATGTCGTGCTATGTGTTTTAAATTCTGTACTAAATTAGTACACTATATTGTGTTTGTAAAATATATAATAAATATACAGGTCTACCCCAAATTAAATAAAAGCATATCTTTTTATAAATAAAAATCAATGTAATAAATGCAATTAAAGTTTAATTAATTTAAAATTATTCTCTTATTCTAATTTACTTTATCTTATCCGTAAAAGGTCGCAAAAGCATTGTTTTCGGATCACGTTTTCGAAATTGAATTTTTGTTACATTTATATGTTTTGAGGTTTCCTGAATCCAAAAATTATGTTTTTAGTGGTTGGTTTATGTGACTTGTCTGTGTGTATTACAGATATTGAGTTTGTAAAATGGATGCATCAGTTTTTAAATATCACTTATGTCATTGATAAGGACAATATTGCTTTGGAACAATGTAAGTTGTAAACTTCACATGTTATTCAAAATTTACGTTTTCTTTTTAACATGGCAAAATAGAGCAAAATTTCGTTTAAACGTCCATTATGCCAATATTTTGTCGTAAACATGTCAGACTAATATTTTAAAATATATTTTTTAATACACTTCATTAAATATGAACATTTTAATTTGAAACTTTAGTAATTAAATATTGTGTTTCCTTCATTTGACAAATTAGGCCAATACTTCCCACGATCTTGCAATATGGGGATCAGTTGTGTTGGAAATTAATGTACGAAAACAATCCTAATAAAATTAGTCATTTAATTACGATAAATCAAATTTATCGAATCGGATAGACGGTAGCCTATGAGGTGCGGCATTTCAGTCTGCGACTGTGTTGAGTGTTCTATCATACTCATTCCTTTTAATATGAATACATTTCGCTCTCAATAGAAATTAGTAACAATAAATATAGGATGAAAATGGTTATGCGCATCATTATTACTTTGATTTGTATAACATATTAAGTTAGATTGTTTATGATTACTGAAAAACAAATAGAATAGCATTAATAAAATGTTTAACGTTTTATTTTATAACTTTGTATGTTGGGGTTGGGGGGGTGGGTAAAGAATGAGAAATGGACATGTCCGAGGAGGAAATTATACTTAGAAAATTTTATGAATTTCAACCATAAAATTTAACACGAAATATCTATTTTATTATGATTAAGATGCTCTTTAAAAATACATAATAGATAAATATAAGGTGATAATTTATGAAAATTCAAGCACTGCATCGTAAGAGAGATATTTTATAAAGTCATACATTTTAAAAATTTAAATACAAAATGGCAATAAAAATAGTTGAAATGTAAAATGGCGTACTACTGATTTGGACTTATGAACATTTTTCATGCATTTTACTAAGAATTTGTAATTTGTTTGAACAATTTTTACAAACTTTTTGGCCTTATACATGAAATCGGATCTCAATGCTAATATATTACCATTATTATTATCTACTTCTCTATTCGGATAACTATTTCTTAATTTCAAGATATGTTTCGTTTTGCGATTAAAATCCTACATTAATGATCAGAAGAAAAAAAAAATAATAGAAAAAAAAAGAAAGAAAGAAAAACGCCGGATGTTTATTTATACAGGTTAAGCGGCGTGAAGTTTTTCTTTGCACTTCCAGATTTGGCGAAAATCGCATTCTCTGGCGAAAAATTGTGAATTTGTTCTGCGTGCGCCAACAGTTCGGAGATACGCGTACCGGTGGGCCAGATGTTTCATTGTAATGAACCGTATTGTGTGAAACTGGACCACGTTTTGGATTTACTTTTATCAAATTTGGGAATTTGGACAAGATTTTGTGATATTCAGAATTACCTGAGATAAGATTTATGGAGCTATTTTGGGTATGTTTTGCAAATATTCCTATTTGTGAAAGTTTAATAATACTATCAATAATTTTACGATGCTTGAGATCAATTATGAGACCAAAATTTTCTAGGAAATCAGCTACAATAATAGGCATGGGCACATTAGCAATTAAAAATTTCCATTCAAAACTACGCCTTAAGCCTAAATCTATGTTCATTAATTTAAAGCCATAAGTAAGTATGCTTGTAATATTAGCAGCAAATAATTTTAAAGCAGCTGGATGTAGTTTTTTTTAATTTTTAGGAGGGGGTATACAACTGACATCAGAGCCGGAATCAACCAGAAATTTTAGGTGAGAGCGTTTGTCGTACACATATAAGCGACATGATTTTGCGGCTATCGGTGAAGCTGTCGCGAAAATACTAGCATCGATAGCCGAATTTAGTTTCCCGAATCCTCATTTTCAGAAAAAGTGCAAGGTGGATTACACTTGCGCGCGTCCTTACCGAATCTTTTATGATAATAACAAATGCCTTGTATGCATTGCGACCTGTTACGGAGATGCGGCGATTTACCGCGTGGTGCACGAGAATTACTGCGATCACGTGCTAATAAACGCGATATTTGGCGAGTTAAAGCGGCGATTTCCGCCCGCAGGGCCGTAATTTCGCTCCGTTCATCGGCCGCGGACGAACCCGCGGCCGCGATCGCCTGACTATGAGAGCGTCTCTCCTTCGCGGCGTGCGTATCGTGACTCACGGCGCAAACACTGGAAGCGGCATTTTCGCCACGCCAATCCGCGATCTTGATGGCTAACTTCGCTAAATTCTCCAACGGTTCAGAGCTTACCGAGAGGATAGTCTGAATGTCCGATGGTAAGCGCTGTAGCCATAATGTTTGTAAAAATCGTCGTTCAATGCACCGTTGGCTAATTCTTTCATTTTACGCAATAAATGGGACGGTTTATCATCTCCGATTTGAATTTCTGAAACTAGACGCCGAATCTGCTGCGTCGCGGAATCGGAAAATTCGTCTATAAGGCGATCTTTAAGGGCTTTATACTTCTCAGTCGCGGGAGGGTTTAAAAATATATCGGAGACGGCTGTTAAGGTTTCCGGATCGATTGCAGCGATAACATTATTATATTTAGTTTCATCTGCCGTAATTCTGGAAAGTGCAAAGTTGCTTTCAACGCGTACGAACCAAAGTTTGATGTTATTTTTCCACAACGGTGGGAGCTTGACGTCGACTCCGTACACGTATTGTTCGGGAACTTTTGTTTCGTCGTCAGACGGCATTTTTGAATAATAACATACAGGGGTTTGAAGTAAAGTGCAAAAAAGGAAAAGGGAATAATATGCTGACCAAATCACAGAGAAGTCAATCAAAATTATATACCTGGAACATCGTGGCAGAAGGGCGCATTTCTTATTCCCGGGTCACCAGTGAGACAACTTAATAATACCTGTCTACTTAACATTAAAGCTAACAAAT
Organism: Salticus scenicus; assembly: GCA_963930645.1. Taxonomy (NCBI): domain Eukaryota; kingdom Metazoa; phylum Arthropoda; class Arachnida; order Araneae; family Salticidae; genus Salticus; species Salticus scenicus. The sequence continues at coordinate 35,100,029 of OZ005659.1, read as the reverse complement.
TTTATTTACAACATATTAACAAATAATTATTGTTTGGAGAAAAATATTATTAGCGCACGTGGTGTGCGAACTAAACAGACACATGACCAATGCAGGTGGCTAGCTATGGCAAGTTCCAGAGTGCAACTGACGTTTAACTGAGAGAGGGAGAGATGTTCTCTCTTCTGGGTTGCCATGCCATAACTCGGTCGCCAAATTGGCGATTGTTCATAGTTCAGAGTGCCAGAGTTGGCTGGACAGTCCACACTTGGCATGATTCACTGCAAGGTCTTAAGCCAGTATAATGCTACTCCTCATTCTGTTACAAAAATTTCACCTAATTACCTATTGTTTGGATATTTACCCTATGACCTTTTAATTCCTAATAACAATTATTATCCAAAGGTTCATGAAGCGAGAAAATTGGCAAAAGAGCATACAAATGAATATTATAATAAAAATAAAGTAAGGTATGATGCTCGATTTCTCCCTGCTGAATTTAAAGTTGGTGATGAAGTATTATATGAAGAATTTCAATATCCTAATACACGTAAATTAACTGCTCCATACTCAGGACCCCATACCATTTTAAAACAGTTATCTGAGGTAAATTTTGAAATTGATAGACCAAATCCTCATTTTAAAAGACAATTTGAAATTGTGCATTTATTTAAACTAAGATATTATAATAATCCTCAAAATTTTAAACTATGTCATGAATAAACCCCTTTACCAGTCAGGTGTCGCCATGAATAATTTTTTTTATTATTATTTTTTGCTTTCCTATCGTCCCAATATGCGTTGGATGAGGATCCTAACTGAGTCGGAGAATTCGGAGGGATGTCGGGAGATATAGCTTCCATTCTTTCGCTCAGTGTCACTGGCGTGCCCCCTAACTATTTTTATTTTTTACAAATATTAGTAGACAAATTCATGAAATGAGGATCCTCCACTCCTTTCCCCCTTTTCTTTTAGGCCCTTTTTTACTGATGTTCTTCTGGACTTTAACTGATTGGAGACCCCCGAAGAGCATGAGGCAACAAGTGTGCTCCCTCTTCTGATGAGACTTGTCAAAGAACCACTTTTTACCTTTTACAGATATTACTTTTTTGGTTGACAAGCTCTCACAGAGTTTCACGGGTCTCTGCATCTAAAAATAGAATTTTTTGAATAAACATTTTTTGTGTTTTGTATCATTACAGTAGTTTGAAGAAGTACGTATCACAAGCAATTTAGAAGAGTTTTGTTGTAGAATAATTTTTTTCTTTTTAAGTATTGCTATTATCAAGTATTAGTATATAATTTTAAGTGTCAGTATTATTTCTAATATCCATATTATTATTTTTTCATAATTGAGTATAGTATATTATAACATTGTTTATGTCTTAAATACGTATTATTTGCATAAATTATCATATTTTTGTGTTATCAACTTCTAATTTTTGCATTAAATAAGTGGGAAAAAAAATGTGTGTATAGAGAAACTTTGCTTAAAGACTAGGCTGATTATAAAGACTATATACTTGCTTCGAGACTAGACATTTAGTTTAAAGATTATATCTGAATCGAGAGACCTCCCACAAGTATGAGGTTCTCAAGGTACTCTGTCATATAACAACATTCGTGGACAATAAACACATAAACTGTTGCTGTTATTTTTTATATACGACGTATGAATGAGTATTTCAAAGACATCTGGCCAAGAACTTTTTTAAATATATATTTTGTTTTATATTTTACTTTATTGAATATGTTATAATACTTTATTGGATATATGTTTTTTTTATATATAGTGTCATATATTTGTTCTATTTTACTGGTAATCTGTAATAGGCAGGATCAATGTTTGTTTACTAAATATAATGAATAGTATATTGTTTAATCATCAATTAATCTAGAAAGTTAAAATGTGCATAATATGTTTACTCATCAGCAAGCTTATTGTTAATCTTGTAACCCCTTTGTATATTCCCAAGACAATGGAGTCATGGAAAGATTAAAATTAGCGAAAAATAAAACTAAAATCAATCAATCCTAAGTAAATAAATCAAGAAATAGAAAATAAATAAATAAATAAAATAAAATAGAGTAAATTAAAATTATTAGGTCCGTATCACCTGGAACATCGTCTACCTCCAGGTGAGCTCCTACGGCATTGCAGGCAAACCCGGGGGATCTCGCTAGGGATGGATGGAGGGTTGGGTTTTACGTCGCACTAATGCTGCGCAGATGGGCAAATGGTATACTGACCAAACGTCCCCATTTTCTGGGGACAAAATGGGGACGCCTTTGTTTTTTAAGGCATTTTTCAAGAATTAAAGAAAGTTTTAAAGAATTGTAGAAACTAAATTATTAATCAATAACACTTTATTTTTAGTCCTTGTTTATCAGGAATGAAAAAATACATCGATAATTGGATAATTGTAGCAATTTTTAATGCTTCTCTCTTATAAAGGTACTTTGATCTGGTCAGCCTAGCAAATGGCGACGGTCTGGGACACACCCCTAGAGGTGGTCCGGAGACATGCCATCACAATTTTGATCCTCCACGGAAGGAATGGCTCTCCCGCTTCGGTGACCCCCCAGGGGTATAATTTTTTTGGGGGGGATATGAAAGGGATAAAAATAAACAGTTTTAAATTATTAAAAAACCCAATTTAAATGTGTAAAAATCGCTAATCGAAATTATAATCGCTAATAATTCGTAATTGCCCCTTTAAAGATTGTTTCCAAGCAGAACACTTTATAACTCAGAAATCAGAGAAGGAACGAAATCATAAGTCGAAATTCGCTGACGTTAACGCAATTTGCAACTGTCTCGGCATTGAGATGCATATTAATTAATCCCAGAAATTCCGTTTAAGAGCCCAGACGATTTACAGAACCAATCAGCAGCTCAGAAAATTCGGTATAAAAGCCCAAACATTAAACAAACGGACACTTCTTGCCACGCTTTTCTAGTGCTAATAAACTTATCGTTGGTCGTTCCTCCGAAATTACGTAGGCGCTACAGGCCTCTTCAACAGATTCTGCGGCCCGGGGCGCCGCTAGAGCAGCCCGTGGATCGGCAGAGTGTCAGATTAAGACTCCATTCGCCTTAATCTGTCTTGACTTAGAAATAATGAAGCAATAAAGATGTTTCCTGAAAGAAATCCTAGTCGTCTTTGTGTGCTACGCCTGCCATCTCTCTCTTATCCGGTAATTAATCCATTACATATATATTTATTTATTTTTGCTTTCCTATGGCCCCATTACGCACTGGATGAGGACCCACTGTGTCAGAGAAATCGGCGGGACGTCGGGAGACATCACTTTCTTTCTCTGGCTCAGCAGCACGATCACGAACGTGTCCGCTGACTCTTTTATACTCATTGCATTTTTATAAAATCATTCCCATACAGCACACTTTGTTCCAGCGATGTTCCAGGTACATCGCAATGTCTTATTATCATCACATCTCAGAGAGATGCAAATAGAATATCTCTGAGACACAGAAGCAGATCGTCGCTGAGAGTAACATTTGCGATGTTCCGGAAATGTACCGGAGATGTATGCGATGTACTGGAGATGTAGCATGCGATGTCGCAAAGCTGAGACATTTCCACATCCTTAGAACATACCTGGGATGTTCCAGAGACGAGCAGAACGTCTATGCAACATCGCAATGTCGCAGTGCGATGGTCTTGCAACGTTCGAGAGATGTAAGTGTGCTGTATGGGTTGATAACAAATTTTTTGAAACGAGAACGATAAACGAGGGTCCTCCGCTCCTTACCCCCTTTTCTTTTAGGCCCTGGTTTACTCATGTTCTTTTTGCTTTCGCCTGATTTGAAGCCCCCGAAGAGCATGAGGCAGCAAAGTGTGCTCCTTCCTCTAATGAGACTTGTCATAAAACCTCTTTTACCTGTTGCAGAAATTAATTTGAATGACAAGCTTTCACATAGTTTAACGGGTCACTGCACCCACGAATATGATCTTTCGGGTAAAGATTTTTGGTGTTTTGTGCCATATTACAGTAGTTTAAAAATAAGTGCTGATCAAAAACAATTTAGTGAATTTATTGCGTCGAATATTTTTTTTTTCTCCTTTGCAATTATTAGTATCAAGTATTATTAGATACATTTTCAAGTATTATTATTATTTATTATAGTATCACATTTAATAAGTGGGAAAAAATGTGTGCTTTTTGAATATTTGATTAAATGATGTGAAAGACTGTTTGCATAAATCATAGACCTCGGACTTATGAGGTCTCCAATGAACATTAATACAAGAAAATCTGTGTTGTACAGTTATACAACACAAAAATAAACTGATTTTTACAGGACTTTTAAATGGAAATGTTTCCCAAATTAAAAACTATGGCCATTTTTTTTTTAAATGTCTACAGTTATTTTATATTAATACTTTTTTGAATATGTTTGTTTTCTTATAATGTCATACATTTGTTTTACTGTGCTAACAATTTTTAACATGAAGTATCAATGTTAGTTTGATCATGGGTTTACATCATCTCCCATATCCACAAATTTTTCAGATCTTTGCGCAAACACAAAAAAAAAATTACCCTCTATTTCTGATTATTTAATTTTAAAACGATTTAAAATTTAATGACAAAAAACAAATTTACAAATGCGTAAAAATAACAAAAAATAATATTTGTTATGTAATTTTTTTGGGCGTCTGTCTCAGCAGTCATGTATCGACATAAAAGTTTTGACTCAACCATTATTTTCCCGGATGATATCACAGTTACAGTCTAATGGCGGTTAGGTTTTAGTTTAGAGAGAGAACGCCATTTGTGTTGGGATCTGTATTTCATTTCGCACATTTTATTTTCTAATTTGAAGCTTTTGTAATGAGCCATGGTTTGCAAAGAGGAGGTATTTACATGGTTTCAAAATCTTCAAGCACACAAGAGAATAGAAGCTATGTATATGTTTCTGAACATGTGTTATCCATTGGAATTGAGATTTTGTGGGACATGTTTGGAAGATTTAGCTAGAAAAGAGTATTATATTTTGAGAGATAAAGAGCTGGAAGCAAACAATATTACTGAGGTTTTGAAAATTCGAAACATTCACGATCAACAAGTTAGAAATCACTTGATCATTGTTTTAAGCCTACTTAATTCTTCAAATACGCTTTGTGCAAAAGAAATCTTCAGGATTTTATCTGAAGAAATAAAACTCGATGTACTAGCATCTCTAAGAATATATTCTGACTCTAAATTACTTGAACAATACTTATTACTTCTTACGCTTGCTCAACACCATCCGGCATTTAATTTCATTCAACAAAATTATCTTGCAGAACTGAGCACAGCTATTGAAAATTATGCTCTTGAGTTAAGCCCAAGGACTAAATATGAGGTATGCAAACATTAAGAACGGCTGATTGCATTAAACATTATTATTTAAAAATATTTATTATTGAATGAGGCCAAGGTTCATAACACCCATAGTGATAAAATCGAGATGTTTATGTTGCCTATATCCGCAATTGATATCGGTTTTCTTTTGAAAATCGGATATTTGTATGGAATTTATTCAAGTGAATTATTTGATTGCCCTCTCTCTCTATTAGATTTTCATAAATTCATGAAATAAATGGAATTATAATTCTAAAATATTTCAATAATGAAATATTTTAGAATTATAATTCCATTTATTCTCAATAAAAATGTTGAATCCTTATGAAATAAGGTAAAATTTATTTTACTTATGAGGTATACTAATGTAATGCTTTCATTTTTAAAAGAGATATATTATTATTTTAGATTGAAAGCTCAGTAAAGCTTAATTTTCATTTTTGTCCTTATTTATTGATTTATATAGGTATACATTTATAAAAAAATTAAGCACATTTAACTTTTAATTTTTCTATTGAAGCAATATAAAAAAATTTTATTATTGAAAAGGGAAAGTATTATATAAGTAAACCTTTCTTATGCTAAATTTAATGCTTTTAAATTTTATGTAAATGTAGGTGTTTGTTATTCAAACTGATTCTTATTTTATTTATTATTTTTTTAAATTTTCACATTATGCATCATAAAAATAAATTATTTATCAAGCCTTCTATGTTAAGTAATAATTAGTCCTATAAAATTGATTATAATGTTATCACATTTCTCTGTACACATACTTTTCTATTTATTATATGGTCTTGCTGAGGTTTTATGGAAAGTTGAACGCCTGACAAAGTTATTTAACCTGCTCCCTTTTTTAAAGGCGTACGGACTGCGTTTTTTTTTTTTTTATGTTTGGATTTTGCCCTTGTTTCACATAGTTTTCAGTTCTTATATAAACTATATGTAACATAATAATTAGTGCTTAAAGTAATGTTTTTCTAGCTGTCTCTAAGAGGTTGAAACATTTTTAAATGGTTTTTCTTTAATTATACAATGCTGCTTTGTTATTGTTTTTAATCTATTTATTCAATTTATAAGGGAAGAAATTACTATGGGGGCTCTACAATCATTAATCCAACAAGTCAGAATTATTGTTTTAAATTATTTATATATTTATGTTGTTTGTAATTTATTTTTAGAAGTTGAAGTTACTTGCAAGATATATATATATATATTTATTTATTTTAATATATTAAACATTATTATTTTATAATTCATTTGTAAAAGAAACTGATAACATAAGTAAAACATAATGCATATTAATATATTTAAAATTTGTTGGTAACCATTATGCAGAAATCTAATGTAAAGCATTCTTTTTATTTTTCTCCATTCCAACCAATGTTTTTATGAGATAGTGAAAAAGTTGAATTGTTTTTCTTTTCTGATAAATATCATGAGCTGTACTTTCTAAAATTTTTGTTTTTGTAAAATAAATAGATATTTTTAAATTTTAATGATATGATAATAATAAAAACATGAATGAAAAACTTTAATTAACCAGGTATTGAATTCTTCCAAGTTTCAAAAGAAAGGCAGAATATTAAGAAAAATAAGGCAAGGTGCCACTGAAAAAAGGGCACATTTATGGAGGCATAAAGAGGCAACTTTTACCAAAAAAGGACATCTCACTTTGTGAAAATGAGCATCTGTATTGCAAAAATTTTATATCTATAGATGCAATCCTTGAGCACTGTAATTTGCTGCTACTGTAATTGGCACTTTTTGTTAATTCATTTATGAATAATTTTTAGTTTCTGTTCTACTGTTGGAGGTTGTAGAAATCTGTCAGAGTATCCAAAGGTATAAGAGTGATTTCCTTTTTTTTTTTTTTTTTTTTTTTTTAAAGGTATGAACAGGGATAAGTAGAACATATTCTGCTGTACAAAAAGGGTGCAAATTTGGTCTTAAAAAGACATCTAAGGTGCTCATTGAATTTTGAGACAGGCAGGTTGCAGCACCCTTCTCAAAGCATAATCCTAAAAGCCTGTGGAGAGAAGGTAGATATAAACTATAAAGATGAAAAAGAGGAGGAGGGAATTTCTATATGTGGTAATGCAAAATAGTATAAAATCATTAAGATATTGAAAAATGTATAAATAGTTATAAAGGAGCAGGAGTAGACCCAATAAATAAAGAAACTAGCTGAAGAATTATTTTAAAGGGGGTTCCCCACATTTTAAATGTAAGAAAGAAAAAAAAAAAAAGAGAAAGAAATATTTGAAAAATTCAATAAATTCTGAACAAAAAAGTTCACAAGTTAATGTATATTTACCTACCTATTGTTTTAAAGATTTTTTTTTTTTAAATCTTTTGAAAATGGCTGTTTTACTGTCAGTTATTTTCCATTAACTTTTGAAAAAGATAAAAATAAAATAAGATTAAAAAAAAAAAAAAAAAAGTTTATTCTTTTTGTAATAATAAATAATTTTTGTGTTTTTAAGCATTATGATTAGTGATTATTACAAAATGCAGGAATCTGCTTTATTTAAAAAAAAACAGGTTTCAGAGTCTGAACACAGATTAAATATCCTACAAGTTCAAGAAATTAAATTCTATTTCTGTTACTTTAAATTTCACACACATTAACAAAAATAACAAATTAAAATAATTTATATATTGTCTTAAAAAAAAGTATATATATATATATATATATATATATGACTTCACAATCATCAAACTTCAACATACCATCACCACTTTCAAATTATAAATGCTGCTAAGCTTTCTATTTACAGATATGTATGATGTCATGGAGAAGAAACTTGAAAAAGTGTGCTTCACTCAGTGTGCTAATATCTAGCGAATTAGCACACTCACACAAACATGAAATATGCTTAGTGGATTGAGCACACCCAGCTTAATTTTACCTGCCTTTTTTTATATATCATTGAAAATACCTCTTGACTCAAAATATAATTTGTGCATGTGCAGGGAGGAGGTGAAAATTTAAGCTATGTCATGTATAATTATTAAATTTTAGATTAAATTAACACAAAATATTTAATAGTTTTACAATGAATTTTTACGAACAGAAGCAGTATAATCCATTTTTGTCAGTTTCTCGAAATCACACTCAAAAGTTACCATTTAATTATTGGAATTTTAATGGACATTTTAATCATTGGAAGCCATTTTGAAATCAGAGTGATTGCTGTGTTTTTCTCCAAATAATGAGATAGTCAATTTTTAATGAAAAATAACATTTATAATTAATTTTCAATTTTAATTAAAGAAATGGTGAGAAAATAAATTATAAAGTAATTGGCCTTGGTGGACTCAGCTTATTTCCCCATCATACATTTTTTCTCACAAATTTGTATTATAGAGCTCACTGATATAGAAAGATACTGTAATCAGGGTTGGCTAGATTTTTCACAACCCAACTTAAAAAACCCAAGTGGATTTTTTCAAAATCCTTACTTAAAATTGCATGCTTATCTAATAGAAAGAAACAGCCTCTGGCTATTTTAGTTAGAGGAGAGGACTTTTTTCCCGTCTCTAAGAAACACTGAAGTATTACTTCTGGAGTCACTTAACATTGTACTTCCATCCTAAATTCTATTTTCCCCTAGGCCGAATGCACAGTTTGTCTAGATTTGACTAATCCTAGTTTCAGGCTTATCAATAGAACTTAGTGTCAGTTGCGAGTTTTGAACCTTCTTACTATTAGAATTTTATTTTATTTTTCTCAAAATTTTCCAATTGCTGGGATATTTTTTATTATTTGGCTTATTTTTTAATATTTTATTAATTTTCGTTTCTGTCTGTAACTTCTGATGTCAGCTTCATAGGTTAAGTCTTTTTGGTCGATTTCTAGGCCTCTGATTGGCCCTTGTGATTTGGACAAAATTGCTCGAACACTTTCAGTGAGGATTGAGAGTTCTATGCAGGCTTCTGATTGGTACACAGATCCATCTTAAAACTAGATTCTGGCTGGACACAGATTCTCTAAAGTTCTGTATTTTACTTCTTTTTTTAATTTTCCTGAATTTTAATAACTAAAGAAAAAATTTATGACCCCCCCCCCTTTTTTTTTATATATATATATATAATTGTGTGACTCTGAGCAGTTTCCTGTGTCCCTTGGGACACCTTGCTCAACTCTTAATTCCTTTTTGCTGTCCAGATTGTCTTGTCAACGCATATAACAGACTTACTGTTACACTTAAGGTTTTCTCAAGGAGTTTTTTTTTTTTCTCTTTCAACTCCTGGTGCTTCACTTTGAATAATCTTTGTTCACGTGGAGATCTATTCAGAGACAAACATTTTAAATTAAATCCTTTTGGCTTTTCTTTTATTTTTGGAAAATTCTTTTTATGTTTTTCTCAATTTTGTTTTAGGTAAGCATTGGTTTCGACCAAGTGCAGGTACTCCAAAGCATCTCGCTGACTTCAACTTCACTCATCTAATTTTCTAACAAACATATAAATGTAAAACAAATGGAGTACATTACAAATTATTTTAACATAAAGAATTTTCAAAAAATATTGCAGGTGCTTAAATTGGTTCTATAGAATAAAATCTTTAAAAAAAAAATCTCAATGAAAAATAATTTATAATTATCACATTAAAAGACAATGAAAAAACTTTATAAAGAAATAAAAGCAATAAAAAACAGAGTTGTTCGTAAAAAAAAAAAAAAAAATAAATAAATAAATAAGTTGTAGGACTTGAGGAATATAAGATATTAAAAGTTTAAAAATACATAACTTTAATAGTGAAATACTAATAATTAATGAACAATAATAATTCAAATCATTTGATTAAAATCTATTGAATACGAAAAATTTAATAAAGCAATGCTAAGTAACCATTTAAATCCAGTTTTGTTCTAAAGAACAGGTAAATAGGATTTTAGAATATTTAAAGCATAAATTAAAAAATTTCTTTATAACTTAATCAAAGGATTTTTTAAATTTAAATGAATAATTTTAACATTTTATTTTTTAAATCATTTTATTAATGTTACAAAAAAAAAAAAAAAAAAACACTCAAAACCAAGAAAAATCCCAATAATACCTAATGAAAAAAAAAAGGCTGATTATGTTTTCTGAAAGAAGCCCAAGTTTTTTCATACCCTGAATTTAATCATGTTAACAGAATTGAACTCTGATGATCCCTCAACATTATTTCAGATAATGCCCCGCCCACTAGGCTATCATCCCTCTGATTCAATGTAGTATTTACCTTATCCTAATTTGCTGATTAATTTTATTAGGATTAGTCTATTTCTTCATCACCTTTTTTTTTTTCTTTCCCCATGCAGTTCTAAATTTTGTCCAGTGCAATAAATCCTCATGATACAAGTATCTGTGAAATGATGCCCTGTTCTACCATATTAAGAAAATCTTAAATTTTGAGTAACTTAAAGTTTTCAAATTAAAATATTCATAATCATTGATGCATATGTCAGTATCATAAATGATATTTTTAAAATAAAATTATTTTTTGTGATAGGTGTTTATATAAAACTTTGCCATATAACCATATTAGGAAAGTTGTAAATTTCAAACAATTTACAAAATTTTCACAAAAGTATGTGTATAGTTTATGAATCATGATGTTCGTGTTAGTATTATAATAATGATATTTAAAATTAGTCCGACATTTGTATGATAAAAGTAATCCTCATAATGTAAACCCCCATAGCAGAAAATGCGAGACGCGAGACGTACGTCGCAAATTTTTTTTTAGTCTGCAGATTATTTTCAGAACAGCAATATATAGAAATTTCAAATCTCTCGATTTTGGCCAGAAATATTGTAATTTGCAATCTTTTTCCATCCACAGCATAAATGCCAATGTTCATTTTAAGCACACTTTATTAGATTCTAGAACCTATAAAGAGTTAGAATTTTACAATATATTTCACATGCTTAGTTTTTTTGCCCCCCCCCCTCCTTCATTAATGATCGGCTATCAAACATCTCACAGAATCATTGTGATTTTCAGTCTTTTTCCATCCACAGCGTAAATGCCAATGTTCATTTTAAACATGCTTTATTAGATTCTAGAACCTGTAAAGAGGTAGAATTTTTCAATATATTTCAAATACATAGCTTTTTTATACCCCCCCCCCCTTTTGCTAATGATCGGCTGTCAAACATCTCACAGAATCATTGTGATTTAAAATCTTTTTCCATCCACAACATAAATGTCAATGTTCTTTTAGAACTTATTTAATTAAATTACAGAACTATTAAAGAAGTAAAATTGTTCAACATATCTCACTTTTATAATTTTTTTTTTTTATTACTTTCCCCTCTTCCCTCCCTCTAATGATCAACAATAAATCACTTTGTAAAGGTATTGTGTTTTCCAGTTTTTCTCCATCCACAACTTTTTCAACTCACTATATTATATTCTAAAATCTATATAGAAATAGAATACTTCAATCATATTTTTTGTGACTTGCCCCCCCCCCCTCCCTCCCTTCTTCTCCACGGTAACAATCGGTGATCATTTACAGGATTAACCTAAGTATTTGGATACATTGGAGCTATACTTGGAAATTGCTGGAAGTATATTTCATTTTGTGTTGGTTTTTTTTAATATAAAACTAAGTGCACAATATACTTTATAAACAATATACAGGGCTACCCAAAAATAAGCTAAACATTCTTTTCTATTGAATGTAATTAATGGAAGTGCTTTGCTATATCGACGAACACTGCTCAGGAATGATAATTAATTTTTTATACGCATACTGTAAACAAAGTATTTTCTTAAATTCTATTTTCTTTTTTTGAATATGTTTTGAGGTGCCCTGAGTGTGAAAGTCCAATTTATAGCAGTTGATCTGTATGTATATATGTTATCAATCAGCATAAGTGAAGAACAAATCACTACAGGCAATTCAAATTTAGTATTTTGAAATTCATATTAGTTTGCTACTTAAAAAAAAAATGATTAATATTGGCAATTTTGAATGCAGTTTTATAAGAGTTTATATATACTAGCAGGCTTTGCCCGCTTCGCTGGCCACTAAATTTAAAGGAAACTCTTTTCTATATAGCTTTATAAAAATAAAATAAAATAAATTACTGAAATTGTTCAAAAGTTCGCTCCAGGTCCCTGCTGCATTCGGCAGCGATTTGGTCATCCACTGCAACTCGGTCGCTTGTCCCTATTACCTGCGACAATAGTTTGCCAATGAGCTTCCATTTAGGTGCTTATTATATAACAGTTTCGAAATAGATAGTATCGAAAAAATTGGAGTTTCCCTTTTATATTTGAATCTGAGTTACATGTGAACAACACTATACGTGTTGTTCACATGTAACTCGAACTGGACTCAAATGTAACTGGGTTTAGACAATATAATATTTGCTTTTACGTTATTCATATGTTTATTTTGTTTATCCAATCAATCATTAAATGACAGCAATTTCACGCCAAATATTACAATATGCTGTGACCGGCTACGTCTGTCGCATGAGACAATTAATTTTTTGTGTTTATATATAATTCATGGGTTGTAAACCTGATAGTACAGCCTTAATATAGTTCTCTTTGGCGGCTTTTGAATTTTTGTCACCATTTTAGACTTAATCCATTGTAACAATAAGACTTAATCCCTTGTAACAATATGCTATGAGCGCTATTTCTGCCATATTTTAGACAACTAATCTTTTTATGGTTATATATATTTTCCATTAAACATATTTTTATTTATTTATTTAAATATTAATTTGAATTTTTCAAATATTTCTGTTCGACAGCGTGCAAGTGCAGTAACGCACAGAGACTCATTTATTTGTATGATAAATTAGCATAATGATTATTATATAAAAAAATAAATAAATAGGTAAACATTATCGTGTTGCACAACTTTATTATGTTGCTCCACTGGCGGCTTTTGAATTTTTGTCGCCATATTAGCGATGGATTTTTTTTTTTTTTTGTATGAAAAGGGGAAGACTATTTTGCTAATAATTTTACCAGACTCTTTTTTGTTTATACATAAGAATCCTTTATATTCTGCTTATATTTTTAATGGTTTTTAGGTTTAAAATAGTGCTTGTTGAAATAAATTTCTTATCTTTAAAACTGCATTTGTTCTGTAAATTTTGTGTAAAAATAAATCATTTATGTTTTTATATATTCGATGCGCTACTTAGATTAAAATGGCTGTTGCTATATTAAATTTCTTGTCTAAAAACGTTCGGTATACTTCAACACGAAAATTTAAAAAATCGCCCAGCAGGATCTGCTAATGAAGCTGATAAAATAAAAATATGGTTCATAGAGTTTAAATAATCTATTTAAAAAAACTTTTAAAACCCAAATTATTAATGTATCATATCACATACATAGATATAGTAATAATATATAGATTGATCACTGGGGAGAAAAAAGTGATTCCTTTTCACTCGGGGAAAAAACGGCGATTCTACCAAAATATGGCAGTCTTTCCCCGAGTGAATACACACGGGAATACACACAAATGTTTTAGTAAATAAAATTCATGAATAATTTATTTACTAAAGGTGAATGAAAAGCTCCAGATATAGTTTCAAATTCATTCTTCTTTTTTTCCTTCAATACCACTTAATGGCTGATTCCAAAGCTTTTTTTTTCGGCATCAAAAATCTTTGCACGATAATATGGGGATGATAGATCTATATATATTATTATATCTATGATCACATAATTCTTTTCGAAGATAGAATAAAACTTAATTTGAAAAAAAAAAAAATAATAATAACTTTTGTTTATTAACCAAAATAATTGATGAATTTTGAAATGCAAGTTGGTCTTGTGGGGTACAGGCTGTATATTATATTTTTGTGTTCGTGAGAGAAAATTTAAAAGAATTTGAAAACTGCAATTTTTAATCCCACTTAAAAATCATGTGACTTAATGTGAAGCAGATTTTTCATTTTTTTTCTCCTAACGGTTTCCATACAATCTTCTGCTGTTGCCACCTAAAATTCATACTTTAGTTAATTTTAAAAAATCTAATTGTCCGATTGGTAAGCTGTTTAATGCATCGGATTTCCAAAAATTTTCCCTTACATTTGCTATCCTATTTGTAACGATGCGACTGATATTTCTAATTTATTTTCTTATCTTTCTGATTTATTTTCCTCATTTTAAATAAATGTACGTTATTTTTATTTATTTATTTATTTATTTTTTTAATTATTATTATTTTGTCGAAAAAAAAATTGGCAACAATTAAATTATGGATAAAATTTTAAAATTTAAATGACTTATTATTTTCACATTTTAATTAATTAAGAAAAAACTAATCATCCGATTGATAAGCTGTTTAATGCATCGGATTTACAAAAATTTTCCCTTTCATTTGCTATCTTATTTGTAACGATGCAACTAATATTTCTAATTTATTTTCTAATCTTTCTTATTTATTTTCCTCATTTTAAATAAATGTACGTTTTTTTTTTTTTTTTTTTTAATTATTATTATTTTGTCAAAAAAAAATATTGGCAACAATTAAATTATGGATAAAATGTTAAAATCTAAATGGCTTTTTTATCAGAAATTAGAAGGTTATTATTTTTACATTTTAATTAATTAAGAAAAAACTAATCAAAAATTCGAAAATTTGACTTGGATGTGCACAATGACCCTTCGGGGGGCACCTTTGTGTTAAATCTCGTGACTGTCCGAGCTACCCTTTTCGAGATCAGTGAAATATACACATATTGCTCATTTAATAGTATAAGATATATGTATATATAAATGTAGGCATTATAATTGAATGGAGGATTGAGAGGAGCAGTAGCTCCCTTTACACAGAATTATATTTAAAATAAAACTATTTCTATTTTAGATTATTTTAAAAGTAGATTGAACTTTATTATCTTACCTTATTGTTCTTACGATTTAATTTGCAATCTACCTTTTTAGTATTGAAATGCAGGATAAGAGAAAGTAATGTGACTAACACACCAGATTATTTTTCATTTAATTAATTCATTTGGAAAAGAATTCTTTATTATTATTATTATTTTTTTTTTTTTAATGTTTTTTATTGAAACCAAATGGTAAAATATATTGTAATAGAAAGGATTAAACTGAATAAAAATCAAAAAAGTTATTTGCTTTTTTACTTATTTAATTCATTTGAAAGAAATATCTTTTATTATTATTATTATTTATTGTATTGTAGGAATCAAATGGTCATATACTCATATAGCAGAAGAGCAAGAGCTATAAAATACATGGTGCTAAAACTAAAATATTTAATAAATACTGAGTACAGCCATCTTTATAATTATAGTTCTTGAATAATAGTAGTTTTTGGCATCTGATAAATACCCAAATTGAAGTTCCAGGAACGATGCTATGGTAGGTCGTGTGTACCCAAAGTGTGGTTAAAGGAATATTTGAAAGGAAATTTATTTATTAATTTTTTTTTTTTTTTTTTATCTTTTCTAAAAACTGATTTAAATAAAACTAGCATGTTGTGGCCACCACATGAATTTCTTCTATATTTTCCTGTACAAATTCACTCAGTAAAAATATTTTATTGAAATTATTATTTAAAAAAATTATCTTCCATGATAATACACGCAGACGATTTCCATATTAGAGAAGTAGTATAACACTAAATATCCAAAAATGTCCATTTTATTCTCGATATTACATTTTTTTTTTTTTTTTGGTTAAAAATGAAAAAAATTGATAACTTTATTTTAAATTATCGGAGATCGATGGTTCAACCATTCGTTTAAAAGGTATCGGTAAGCTCTTTTGAAAGATACCCATCATGAAAATTTACTCCTCTCAAGGGGGAACTTTCCCCCCAGGGAGAAAGGTGAGGCTCCTATGTACACATTTTTTTTTTTTTTTTTTTCCCCAGTTGACTATCTCTACTACAAATAATTCTTGTAAATTTCATAATGATTATTAAAAAATAATTCTCTTTATGCATACAAATTTTGTCATATCTCACCATGTTAAAAATTTTGAAAAATCGGGATGGCAACGCAAGCTGTTGGACGATTTTTACCAAAAGTTGATAGGCACTAATTTATGTCAAGGTGCAACTACATACCAATTTGTATGAAATTCTGTTCAGTAGTACCTGAAATACAGTTGCCACAAAATTTTGTCACACACACACACAAACAGACATTCATTTTCTAAAAATGATGAAATTGTGTTCTACAGCTCTCAAAACATGTAAGTCCATCAAAAACCTGAGGTCGAAAATTTTTACGAATCCAATTATTTCTTTTATTGAATATAGAAGAAAGTAATAATTATCCAATTTTTTTTTTTAATTATTATTCATGTAAATATAACGAACAGCGAAGCCTGCTAGTATTAAATAAATGTAAACTTCTGACAAAAGTACCCTTATTGTATCTTGCAATCTTCTTTTTCTGCTATTTAAGTGAAATTATGCTGCAGATTATTTTCTAATCCCTAAAAAGTTGTCGCAGATTGACAGAAAATATTTTGCTACTGGGATGTAAACGAAATTTTACCTTATTCTCCCATGTTAAAAAAGAATCAAAGTTCTAATAACTCATGAAGTTTTCAAATTAGAATGTTGCTGTCAAGCATTGCTTAATATATGTTTTAGAATAGTTAGTAAATATGATTGAGAAATGTTTTGTTTGTGATAGTTACATGTATCTGTATATAGAAAGCTTAGCAGCATTTATGATTTGAAAGTGGTGATGGTATGGTGAAGTTTGATAATTGCAAAATCATAATTCTTTCCCCCTACCATTTCCCCTCCCCCCCTATATTTAAGAAAAGGAAAAATCTTTTTCACTTTAAAACTGATTTAAGAGAAAATTGTGTTGGAAAAATACTGTTTTTGTGTCTTTGTCTTTTGGCTGATTATACTGCATCTGTACTGAATTTTATAATTTTTATTAATATTCTTTTTGCTTTTTAAAAATTATTAAAATTCTCAATTTTGCATAAATATATTATTGCTTGAAAATTTGCCAAATTGCTTAAATTATTGCCAAAATGAGTATATACAATATGTATGTATACATATATATTATTATGAAAATGACCATATATTTATATTTATTTTGATGTTTTTCTAATATCTTATCCTTTTTGTTTATTTGTAGTGTGATGAGCAATGTTCACAGTCAGTTTATTCTTATATAAGTACTGTATCAGAAAAAGATGTAAGGGATGTGTGTAATCCTGCACAGTCATATCGAAGTCTCCCACCTGTGCATCGTAGAGCTTCAGATTATCATCAAAACTTTGGTATTGTGTTTTTAATAATAATTACATGTTTTGTAATTAATTTATTGCTGTATATGTTTTTCTTTATTTGTTTAATTTTTAAAAAATGGCCCAGCAAAATATTTTCTGGCTTAAATTTATTTAGTGCGTAATGTGTTAAGATATACTTATTTTTGTATTTTCTTTTTATGCAATTTTGTAATATTGGACTGAAAATTTGTAGTATAATACTGAATTCTTTTATTTAAATTTATATATATATCTTTATATATAAAAATTTCGTGTTACGATGTTTGTACGCGATGAACTCCTAAACTAATGAACCGATTTTAATGAAATTTTGTGCACTGTGTGCAGTTTGGTCCAACTTAAGAGATAGGATAGTTTTTATCTCAGTTTATAGTCAAAATATTTTTTTATTGCAAATTATTTTATTATTATGTGACAAAGATAGCTTTAAATAAGCCATTTAAATATTAGCTATAATTTGATTGTTGCTAAAAAAAAAAAAAAAAAATTAAGAGTTCATTTTCTTTTTACATAAAAATAAATGTAATTAATTAAGGGTGAACATTAAAAAATTATAAAAAGTTAAATTAGGCATCTCACAAAAATTGATGTCATTATAACTTAAAAAATTTTATACACATTGATAAAGTGCTAATTAGGCCGTGGGCCATAGCTTGATATCGTTCAAGTCCGTTTCAATCATCGAGGGGCAATTTCAAATTAATGCTAAAATTAAAAGAAAATTCTATTATCTACAAATTCGCAATGTTCTGGTCTGAAGATGTGCACATTAATTTAAAATTGATTAATTCTATAAATTTTACATTTCTGCGGTCTTGCTATTCTACTTACAGTTAGAGAGTCAAATTCTCTATTCATTCATTCGCTTATCCTCCAATCAGAACAGTAATTTCCGCTGATAATTTTAGCCCAATGACGACTGTTGTTTGTGCGTGCGCTAGTATTTGATATGTTTTCATTATCTTGAGTATTGTTGACATTTTGATCCAATTCTACTATTGCTTTCTTTTCGTGTATTTTTAAGTAATCTTTACATTTCATATAATGTGAGAAAAAAATGACATATTGTTTGTATATCAAGAATGAGATAAATTTAAAAATGTAGTATTTTTCTCAAATAAGATGTAAAGTTTCTCTCGACATCATTATCTTGCGTATTATTAACATTTTGATCGAATTCTGTTATCACTCTTTTTTTTCAAAATGAGGATTTTATACTTATGTATCTTCTTTAATAATTGTCGCAGGACAAAACTGTTTATATCAAATTCATTGTCTTGAGACGTTTCCAGGAATGTATCCAGTGATGCTGCTAGTCTTTCAAAATCATGGGTCCCTGGGACCCATGAGTTTAAAAAATCTGGGTCCTTTTTTTAAAAAAAAAATGGGTCCCTATATAAATAAACTTATATATTACAGATAATTAAAATTTTATCTTATTGTAGATGAAAAACAGTTTTTTAGTAATTTTTAACTAGCTCTTTTTGAGATTGTCTTAAAACTAATAATATGTAGGAGGTGGCTGCTGTTACCCCTTTCGTGGGCCATGGGAAGATTACTTCCCACCTACATGATCTTACAAAATACATCTATGGGAAGTGCAGTTCCCATTAAAATATATTGGCTTGCTATTATAATGATGGGAACACTAATCCCCACTTCAGTGTTGTTCTACCATTTATTGTTCAATCGAATGAATAGAAATCATCACATTTGTTTTGAAAGTTTGGAAGCCTGTGTGAGATTTGTTGTGCTATGGCACCTGTTTTGATAAGACATTTGTACTGCTCAACAACTCTACTGCAAATATGAGTAAAACACTGTTTTTATTGTAATAGCACTTTCTTATTTCATATATTTCTGCACATTTTATGCCAGTAACTATCTACATAATTTGAATAATAAATAATTCAAAAATGATAATATCTGAATAAACAAAAATTCAAATTCGGCAAAATGAAATATAGTTCCTTAAATGCTATTGTTTAATTGTTAATAAAATATAAAAATCTGGGAGAAATTCAAAAAAGAAATAAATAGCCCATGAAAAGGTTAAGAAACAACTAGACACATTTGTGCTCTGGAACCAGAAAAAAAAAAAAAAAAAGAGAGAGAGAGAGAGAAAGAAAATATAGTGTAATAGCTAATTATTATTTTAAACTAGAAACATTTTTTTTAAATTATTCGAAATTATTAGCATTAAATGAATAAAATCAGAAACAAGTTTTTTTTTTTTTTTTTTTTTTGAGAAGTGAGGAGTTATCAGATAAGCAGATTGATTACAAAATTTAGTTGCACATTCCACTTCAAATCCCAAGTCTACCACCCTCCTTTAACCCCAAAATAACTTACCACTAAACTGCTCTGATAATTTAAATAATATGTTAGAGAAAAAAAATAAAAGAAGCGTACCTACTTATCTGTAAACAAAGTTACTATAATAATAATAAATAACACTCTGACATTAGCAAAAATATTTTATTTTTTGCTTAACATAGCAAACATATTATTTTTTTTTAATACTTGGGTTTTCTTAATAATAAAGTTTCTTGAATCTTAATATAGACATAATGTCATGTTCCTGTAATCATGTTTGTTCATCCGGTTCATTTGTTTTGTTTTCTTCCAACAAATTTAGAATGCAGCAGGCTGATGCAATTCAATGTACGGCACATTTTAACTGGTAACTTTTACAAATTGGAACTTCGTTTTTGCATTTCAGAACTTTGTGTTCACTTTCGTGCCAGTCACTCATGTGTGTTTATCGTATATTGTGTATTGGAAATGGATAGAAATATTTTTGGATTCTTTGAAAGAAGAGTTTTGTGACCATTTTTCAAATTTCATATTTCGGCTAGCTTTGATAGAGGGCACCCAGTGGTGATTTGTTAACAGTGATGCGATTTGGTGTATCGTACACTTTTTACTAATAATCTTTTTGCATCGAAACTTCGTTTTCTCGTCTCGGAGCCGAAACTTTGTTTTTGATTTTGCGCTGGCTGCTTTTTTGTGTTTATCATATAGGATATGTTCTTTTTCTTTATGGTAAAATGGAGTTTTAAAGGGTTTTTTTTTTTTTTTTTTTCTTCAGAGCAGAATACTTTAAAAATATAAGGAAAATATCAGTTTTAAACAAGAAATATATTTTAAAATTTGCTTTTTTTTTCTCCTAGTTTGATTTTTTCTTTCTTTTTTTTTTTTTTTTTTTTTTAAGAACTAAAATTACGTGTCCCCTGGGACCCACCACAATAAAATTTCACCTCCTATATCTGATTTTTCACTTAATTTATGTGCTATAGCATGTTAAATGGCATTGCTGGTATCACAAGATGTACCTTCCCATTTGGAATTTTAAAGTTGCCCTCCCTAGTTGTTTTAAAGGGACAAGGGACCTTGAAATTATTTATTTTTGTTCTACATTATATTGCTTGAACACATCTATGCATTGAATTTTTTATATCTAAATTACAGCATCAGTTATTAAAAAAAAAAAAAGAAAAAAAAAACGTTTCTCATCAGAGGTAAAAACTAGGTGAAAATAGAAAAATTCTTAAAAAAAAAAAAAAAAAAAAAAAAAATTGATTAATATAAATTATTAATGATGTCAAATTCTACAGCTCATTGTATATATTTAAGTTAATCACATTTAATTTCTTAAATATGTCGATTTTTTTTTTACTGACTTTTTTATTGCCCTGCAAATTAATAAATCTTAAATTTTTTGTTTATGCCGATAATACAAGATTATTCACCTAATTCCAGTTTTTCTGCTGTTTCACTGTAGAAATATAATTTATTTTTGCAGCTGATCATCAAAATACATAATTTTCTTATCAAAGTTTTTGAAAACTTTTTAAACATCATTCAATTTTTGTGAAGGGCCTGTTTAAATTTGCTTATTTTTCTGAAAGGTGTTTTTTTTTTTTTCCCGATATTGCTGATTTTTATGAATGACTTATTTTCAGACCAAAAATTTTAATAAATTGCTCCAGAAGAATGCGATTTTGTTTCTCAACATTAAAAATTTTATGTGACAGGGAAAGACAAAAAAAAAAAAAAACTTGCGATCTCACATTTTAGTGGGAACCTTGAAAAATGTTTAAAATTTGAGATCCTCGTGAATTTTTGTCATGTGACTGAATTTAAGAGTTTGTAATATATGTAATAATTTCTTGATTTCAAAATGAATGCACCGTTTTGTGACAAATACACTACTAATATTCACACAAATTTTTAAGAGGATTGAATGAATACAAATTAGTAAGTATTATTTTACTTAGCGCATTCTATAATAGCTATATTAAAATTTTTAATTGCATTGATTTTGATAATTTTCATCATCCCTTGTCCCCTTAATGAATTATATGATATAGCAAGTGGAAAATACTTATATGATTTCTACTCTAATTACATAAAAATTTCTATGTTATTTAATATAGTATTCTTTTTTGTACATTTATTATATAACAAACATTTTTAATTTTCAGTTTCAATGAGAATTACTAGTCTGAAAGTTAAACCACCTCACAGAAAACATCACATACGGATAAGAGTAAGCTATTGCTTCCTTTATATACTATACATCATTTCATTTAATGTTATATTTGCTTCTCTGTAATGTAACTTTAAATTAAACAAACAAACAAATAAAAAAATAAAAAAAAGTTTTGATATTAGCATAAAAAATTATGAATTGGCTGAAAGTTAATTTGGAAACATTAATATTATTGCTAAAGCATGATCCAAAAAGAGTCAAAAGAAAACAAACTATTTGCAATAAAATATGCACCAAAGGACTGGTTGAAAAGTAACAACTGTAAACTTTGTATGCAAACACATAAGTTTAGAAAACTTTCAACAATTGTTTCTAGTCAAAATAAGAAACACCCAATTCTTTATCATATAAAAATAAATTGGCATGAGTCCAGCATCTAAATGACTGCACTCATGCCTACTTTTTTTTTTTTTTTCACCTATAAAGAAATGCCATTTTTCAATCCAAAACAAATGTGAGATTTTGCAATTTATGGTATTTGCATACAAAATTTTTAATTATTATATTGAATTGTTATTTATATTCAGGGAAACTGGCTGTTGTTTGTTTAGTTACAATATTTTTGACAAAATAATTATATTAATACAGGGGTGAAGAATTCACTGAAGGTCTTACCAGCTAGAAATGTTTTGTTCTGATATAGCCAGCATATAACAACTAGCAATATAAACAAAACACAAAAACTTGTGATAGGTAAACAAATATATGTACATGTGATTTCCCTCTAGCAGAATTTTCTATCAAAATTTATCTGTGACCAAAACATGTTGACCAGGTTTACTGTTATAAGTAATCAGCTACTTATAGAAAAAGCAAAATTTGCATTTACAAAGAGAAATACAATTACAGTAATTTAGGAACAAAAAATATATTTGGAAATAATTTTTAAAGTCAACCATTTTTTTTTAAAGTTATTAAACTAATATACAAGGTCTAAAATTTTCTTCAGCATCCCTATCATTCTGCAAATTCTTGGGAAAATTAAAAAAAAAAAAAAAAAAAAAGATTTTTAAATGTATGCTTTTTTATCGGCATCCTAAAAATTAGGCAAAATTTTCTGTATTCAAACCAATAAAAAGATCAAAGGGCAGTTCTCAAAAGGTGGGTGCAGAACTGTCGCCATCAATATAGATAGCCTTACGGCTGTCTAATACGTCATCACAGACAGGTAAACTTAGTAACTATTATCACAGACTGTGAGCATTTTGTTCGGCGTTACCTGTGATTTTTTCCATTTCCTTTCCATAGAAGAAAACATTGAATATAATAACAGAAGCAAATTTTTATAACTATAATATCAATCTTGTTTTATTTAAAATATTTTGAATAATTCAGGGGTGAATGGATAAAACAAAACTTTCTGAATTTAACACCAATTAAAAACAGACAATAAGAATACTAAAACGGCAAACCTTCCATTCACAAATGAAAATACTTTTATTTTGCAAAACAGATAGTAAAGATGCTTTTCTACTTTTTAGGGATGGATTTTGAAATTTATTAATTAGTTTTTTTTTTTTTTGGGGGGGGGGGGATTAAAAAATACATGTCTATGTAAAGAATTTGGGAAAAAACAGGAGTTTTGTTGTTTTTATTTTGAATATTTTTTCTTTTAAAGATATTGCAAAATCCATCCTTAATTTTTTTAAAATAGGTTCTATTAAGCATCTCATAAAACTTTTTTTTTTTTTTTTTTTTTTTTTTAATATCTGTAAAAGCTTTAGCATTTTGAAGATCATAAATTCATGAAAAAAAATGCAATTTAAAGATCCCAGATCTGTAAAAAATAGTTTTCCCTGGGTTTTAAAAAGGGCAGTTTTGGATTTCTAAGGGCACATTTAAAATTCACACTCATTTCAAAATTTTATTATAAGTAAGCATAAAATAAATATTTTTTAATTTTAACTTTTTTTACTTTTGCTTGTTACTCATAAATAAATATTGATGGTTGTACACAATAGTTTCACTTGTTACATATATCATTTATCTTCAGATCTCCTAAATTTGTGCTGTAATACAAGAGGAAATAAGGGTGCAAATTCTTTTAGATAAAGGGCAAGAAGGGTGTTATTTTTTTAGATGAGGCGCAAGAAAGGTGCTGTTTCTTCAATCAAAGGGCAGGCAAGGCTCAGCACACTTCTAAAACTGTCCGGGGAAAAAATCTGAAAAAGATTTTAAACCATAAGGATTGTTGACAGAATATGTATATTTTATGAAACAAGCTAGTTCAACTTATAAATATTAAACTGTAATATAAGCGAATAAATGAACCTTAAGGGGACTTGACATCTTTGACTTGGTACCACTGAAAGAAATAAATTATATGCACTCTACCACATATGGGGGTGGTATTGGGGTTAAAAGGTATTGACTATGCAAGGGTTCTAGGCTTCAAGTTAACTGTCCTACATGAGGGGAGGGGTCTTTCTAAGTTTTCCTAGCTTGTATTCATGCATGTTTTGGAGAAAACCATGGGAAACTAAATGGCTTATCTGACAAGTACCGATTGAGTTCAAACTTTGCATCTCGTGTCTGAAAGCATTACCACATTTGGAATTAAGAGAAACAAGTAATATGATGAATATATGAAGAAGTTTTTGGTATATTTTTCCACTGCTTAAAATTTTACTTGCTATTGATGAGTAAATTGCTGAAATTCCCTACCCCTTCTACTACTGCAGCAATTACAAAAGCAGTTATGTATTCTTGATTTTTCAGCTTTTCAATATCCTAGTATAAAAAGTAGGCAAATAATGCTTTAGATTTTTGAATTACAAACAATAATTTTGAGTCTTCTTTCTTTGTGTGGATTATGTAGATTAAAAAAAAAAAAATTTTTCTTCTTATGAGAATGTTATGTTGCTTTATGTTGTCTATTAACTCCTTTTCTTAATATTTTTTAAAGTGTTAAGTTCATAAAAATAAATAAATAAATAAAAGAAATTTATAAGCCAATTTTTAGCTTTCAAAAAAAAAAGAAAAATTGCTTTACTTTATTTTTTTTTTTATTATAGAGCTATTTATTTTGTTTTTATTCCCAGAAAACTAAATTTTTAAAATTCCATATTATGTTGTCAAAAATTTAGTAATCTGTTGATAATAGGTTAAGTTAAAGTTTCCTGAAATTTAATTTTTTTTTTTTTTTTTATTATTATTATCATCATTATACATTTTAATACCTGCAATTTCTTCTTTACTTTCTAGGTTTCTTGGAGTGGCAACAAGCCCACAGATAGTTTCAAAACACCTAAGGAACTAATGGTCTTCCATCAAAAAGTGAGTTTTAGCAACAATATATTTAAATATGCACACAGAATAAGTTATGTTATATTCATTTTACTTGGTTGTAAAATTGATGTTTATTTTTCAGTTATTAGAATCATATCCCAATGAAATGAAAGGAACGACGAATCAAGAAAAATTTATTCCGCCATTTCCTCGTATGTCTTTTAAAATTTATTTTGTATTATTTTTAATTAAATTGCTTATTTTTTTGTATTTATTTTGAAGAACTTGTAAATTATTAATAAGACATTTAGATTCCAGGTACCTTTAGTCCTTCACACAAATGTTTTCTGCTGTGTGTCCAACAGAAAACGTTTGTGTAAAGGACTAAAGGTATCTAAAATATTTTAGTGCTTATTTTTTATTACATATTTCTTTCTTTTTTCTTTTTTTTAATATATATATGTGATGAGGCTATTTCTACCTCAATAACTTGTTCTGCATTTTATTCATTTATTTACTTTTAGCAGTAATAACTAAATGGTTTAGTTATATCAATAATTGTAATAATTTTTATCATTTATTTATTTTATTTTATTTATTTATTTTTTTATATTTTTTTCAGAGTCTGTTATTGTTCCATCACAGTTGGATCCGTTGAGTGATGTAGCAATTACAGCACTTACAGAATATGTTGAGTAAGTTTTAATAACTTCCTCCTTAGGGTTGCTATACTACCTAGAGTTCAGGAAAAACCTTGAAAACTCAGAGAATTTTGAAAAACTATTAAAAAACAGAGAAAACTCAGGGAATTTGAAAAACCATTTCCATTAAAAAACAAAAAATCTGGTGTGAAACAACCACACAACTTCCATTACTTACTATTACATGTATTATATGCATAATGTGATGAATTCACTGACTTGAGTCACATAATAGCTATGAAGGAAAGAGGCTGGCACTCAGTAATAACTCCAAATTGCAGTGCATGCTTTTATTAATCCATTTGGAACACATCCTAAGATACAATCCATCATTATAGGCTGAGCAAATGGGGCTGTGCAGTGTAACCGGATGCCCGCGATCGTGACGATTGGGACCCCTCCCGGGCCGTTATTTTGACGTAAGTTCACTAAGCAAGAGATCAGCAGAAGAGAGAGAGCTCCTACATGTGTTTTCACTTAAATACTGGCATTTTTGGCGGGAACTCACACCACACCTTCCTCTTATTATTGGATATTAACTTAATGATTGACAGCTTAGCTGAGGTCCAGATAACTGGGATTAATTATTATGCAGCTCCAAACCACAAAAAGCTGCAGATTGCACTTATTCATCATTTTCTTGTCTTAAAGTTGGTTCTCTTTTATGACTTTTGCGTTATGCTCACGCATTGTACTAAAACTTACTTTACAGGGGAAACTTTAGAATTACTTTTAAGTTAAGACTTTCTAATGGGATTTTCTTTAAATTATTGCTCACTATTAATTTAAAATAATAAAATAATAATTTAAAAACTTACCTCTCTTTATCCTTTCATATCCCCCCCCTCCAAGACAATGTTCCCCTGGGCTTGCCTGCAAGTCCATGGGAACTCGTTCAGAGGCGGTAGATAATCCAGGAAAAGATGGTCTGTATTATTGTGTAGAAGGAGAAGTGCGTATAATGTCTCTTTAAATACTACTTTAGTCCCGTTTATTGAAAAAATGTTTTTTTTTTTTTTTTTTTTCTTTTCCGTAGTCCTGCACGTTCCATGTGCTCAACCCTATACATACAATAGTTTCATAGAAGTAATATAAAAATATAAAATAAAACATAATGTAGCACTCGTATACAATATTATATAAAGCAGAAAGTTCTTGTTTCCAACTAGTTGGTAACGCTGATAATCTTATAATAGTTGTTTTGTGTTCATATAGAATGAACCATTATAACAAGGTCCTGTAAATATGTTTTTCAATTGCTCAGTAAGAAAAATAGTTTATGTTTTGGCAACAAAGTCCATTGGGTTTTGCGCAAAGTCCAAAAATTACATAAAAATATAACGAAGTTGAATATGATATTACACATTTGCAAGGAATCTATTAAAAAATATATATACGGCACTTGCAGTTTTTTCCAATGTCCACATATCTGAAAAAAATGACACTATACATACTTTTCTAACATTTCAGATCATTGACACTTTTTCTTGTTTAATGTAAAACATATTTTCAAACAATCAGATAAAAATACTTACTAAAGATACCAACAATAATAACATTAATAATAGCAAAAATTTTTACAAATTATTTACATATAAAACCAAGTTAATACTCTGACTGAGGAATTATTTGTGTTCAAAGTATTACAGACTGCTATAAACTTCAAGTTTAGCAATCCACAAAAATTATATGGTGGGTACATTAACCCTTGAAACTCTGAGAATGTCAAGCCTTTCCAAAAAGTAATTTGGGATAAAGGTGGAAACTGGCTAGCTTCTACAGAGAGGGAAAACAACTCAGTTTTCCCGTGTTCTCCGGACACATCACAATGGTGAAGATCAGGAGACCATGAGAAAACAGACTGCTTATAGAAAAGGGGCTTTAGGAGCGGAGGATCCTCATTTCGCGAAACCATCTACATGATATTTAAGAAAAAAAAATTAAATAAACCGAAAAGGTATATTTGCAAAAAAGAAAAGTTAAGTGCACGCTAGTGCCACTGAGTCAAAGAAAGGAAAATATGTCTCCCGACATCCCTCCGATTTCTTTAACTCAGCTAGGATCCTCATCCAACTTGTATGGGGAAATAGGAAAGCAAAAATAAAAAAAAAAAACATGGGACTAGAAGCTGATACCTAATTAATTTATTCATGACTTAATTTGAAATTTTTAGGATTATTATAGTATCTTAACTTAGATGAATGGACAATTTCTGAATTTCTCTTAAAATGAGGACTGGGTTTGTCTATTTCAAAATTAACGTTAGATAATTGTCTTAAGATTTTATATGGGCCTGAATAAGGTGAACTCAACTTACGAGTGTTTGGGTATTGAAATTCTTCATAAATCACTTCATCACCAACTTTAAATTCCACAGGGAGAAATCGAGCATCATATCTGATTTTGTTTTTATTATGATATTGTATTGTTTTTTCTTTTGCTATTTTTCTAGCTTCATCAACTGAAGGATAGTAATTATTATTTGCCAATAAGGGGTCATATGGTAATTCTCCTAATAATAAATATTTAGGTGGAAACTGAGTTACTGAATGAGGTGTTGAGTTATACTGATTTAAGACTTCTTCAAGTAATTTAGTCCAGGGAATTTTGCTTGAAGAAGAATTAACTTTACACTTTAAACGCGTAACAATAGTCTGATTGAGCCGCTCGACTTTCCCGTTGCACTCGGGATGATGGCTACTTGTTAATAGGTGTTTAACATAATAATTTCGAAGAAATTTTTTAAAACGGGATGAAGTGAATGCTGCATTTCTGTCAGTTAACAATTTTTTAGGCACTTGAGTTTGAAATAATTGTTTTAAAAAGTTTGTATAAGTTTCAGTGGTAACGCTTTTTGATGGAAATCCCCACACATAACGGGTTGCATGGTCCACGACCAAATGCAAATACTTTTTTGTAGAATTATAATAATTAAGTCCACCAACAGTGTCCAAAGACAAACATTCAAAAGGTTTATCTGTTGGTGGTACTTCTTGTAACGAGCCAAATCTTTTTTGTTTACATTTTTTGTTTAATTGACAAATATGACAATGTTTCACAAAACTTTCAATATCTTTATTAATATTAGGCCAATAATACTGGGGTGTAATTAAATTTACCATTTTATAAATTCCAGGATGTCCAAATTGAGTGTGGGTTTTCTCTAGTAGGGATAATCTTAATGACATAGGGACTATTATCTTATACAAACCTTTCTTTTTAATTACATTTACATCATCAATTTCAATAATTTTCTTACCATTAATAATTATATTTTCTTTTTTCTGATTGTCTTTAATTTCATTTAAGTCAAGGAGGTGTACATGGTGTGACACATTTTCTAAAACAGGCAATCGGGATAACATATCAGCTTCAATATTAGTTGAACCTTTTTGATATTGAATTTGGTAGTCAAACATACTAAGTTTAAGGGACCAGCGGAATAATCTTCCTCTTAAATTTTTAACATTTTTTAGCCAAGTGAGAGCCGCATGATCTGTATGTATGACAAATTTTTGACCGTGCAAATAATGATAAAATTTATCTAAAGCATCAATGATTGCTAAACATTCTAATTCAGTAATGGCATAATTTTTTTCATAATTACGTAAGTTTCTAGAATGATATGCTACTGGATGTAAATTGCCATTCTCATCTGCCTGCTTAACAACACATCCCACACCATGACTCGAGGCATCAACAAATAAATGACAGGGACTTTTGGGATCATAGAGTCTTAAAATGGGTTTACTTATTAGAGCATTTTTTAATTTTTGGAAGGAATTTTCGCATTTTTGGTCCCAAACATAAGGGACATTTTTCTTTAGCAAATTATTTAATGGAGCTCTAGTTTTTGCATATTGTGGAATAAATCTAGCATAAACATTTACGGATCCCAAAACTCTCTGTAATTCC
>OZ005659.1:32030814-32069814 GCA_963930645.1 Salticus scenicus | reverse complement strand
CGAAATATTTACATTCAATGTACGTTCGTGCGCATGCCTGAATCAAATAAATAAATAAATAAGACTTTCTATTTGCGATAACAGATGGCAGCAGCACTGATATATGCGTCTCGAATAGTTCGTATTGGGACCGGATTTTACACTACGCCGTTATCGTACCTGAGGATTGTATTACCATGATTATGAGAAGAGAGGGGGAGGGGTGACTTCAAAACTCGCGTTATTATTATTATTATTATTTTATGTTGATGATTTTACGTGAAAATTTCCAACTTAATCAGAAATTTATTTTGGCTTATTTAAAATAACGCATTTTCTGAAAGAGAGAGAAAAAAAAAAAAAAGGTAGTAACATTTTATTAGCTTAAAAATTACCGATAATCCTCACAAAGCAGAATATACAACTCAACTTTACTACCAAAGTACTACAACTTGAACGACAGCAGCTGAAACCTAACAAACCAGTAATCTTCGGATGAACTATTCGCAAATATTACAGACGTTCCTAAGAAAATCGAAGTTCCTGGGAGGCAGGATGCTATCAGAGGGGGTAGGGAACAGGCACGCGTCACAGATGCAAAGCGCGTGCGGGCAGCTGGTTCCGCTAAGGGGGAGGGGGGGATTTACTTTTTTTTAAATTTTATATTTTGATTATTTTGTCTCCGATGCATGCTGGCGGAACAGATGGATTTGTCAGTCAAGCGTGCAAAAGGTGCAACAGGAAGAACTTGTGGTTACATTTCTGAACATTACCAATCTTGAGTGCAAGTTTAGAAAGATTTGTGGTAATAGACAAGAGTGTATAAAAAATAGACAAGAGTATATAAAAAATATTTTCATATAATTCTCAAATTTTACTTAGAATGTTCAATAATTCAATACAATAGTAAAATACAAACCACACACCGGTAAGAAAAAACGATACTTTTGAGTTTATGCTTTCCAGAAATGTGTATTAAGTGTCTCAACTTACAAGAAAAGTGTTACTTTCTATCTTGCAATTTATTCACTCGAGAGGCTATTGTATCAGTTTTATTGTAGATTAGTTAAGGTTTTATAGTTGTTGATTTTTCTCAAATACTGAATTTTTACAGTTATTTATTATTATTTTTTTAATTAATTATTATTATTATTATTATTATTATTTTTTGTCGGAGTGCGACATCTTTTCTGATGAAGGCGAAGCAGAAGGAATTTGTAGTTTAAATTCTTGAAAATTCTCAACTCCTCTCAACCTTTTATAATTTTTCCGTCTCTTTCAGCCGAATGCCATATGATTTTGCAGGGCAACTGATTCACAGAACTGTTCATTACTTTATTTATTTATTAAGTTTAACACATTCAGAAAAATTTCACAATCCGTTAAATTTCTTATTGTTTCCCAAAAATTTATTTCGAGGTTACATACTGCGCAAAATGAACTTACCTCAATATTTTTGAAAATGGACATGAGGGGTGTTTATGTTCCGGAGTTTGTTTTATAATCAGAATTTTTTAACAACAATATATATATATATATATATATATATATATATATATATTATACGTTTCTATTAATTTTCAGTAATTAACTATAGTAAAAATTACAATTCACAATTACTGGTGGTTACTGCAGGAAAAAAAAAATCCGGTGCCCAAACACCCTTATATGCCGGTATAAGCATTACTGAAAAGGTTTCAAACTTTACTTGCATTTCAAATTATCAGGTAAGAATTCACAAATTTATTTTTCTTTTTAATATATTGCATAGCTTTAGAATGTGCTTGATTATAAACTAATTTTAAAATATATTAATTTTACGTCATCTTAACAACGAAATACCTGTGGTGTATGAGTTAAAGCCGATTGCGTATGCTAAAGGCCTACCTACCTTCCGAGCATCTAGGCCAATGAATGCGACCTGGGTTGAGTCATTTTGAAAAAATACGATTAAAAGTGTAACTAAATAACATCCAATAACAAGCTAAGATGCAAAATCAATGTAAGTAAAGATAATTTTGTGAATGTCTTGAAAAAAAAAAAAAAGCACTCTTAGATAATAAACAGTAATTAAAAAATGTTCAAAATACATTTGTTAAAATACCCTATTAACGCAGAGCTTGATGATCGAAGTTATAAAATAATTACTTTTAAGTTATAAAATAATTACTATTATCAATTGATACTATTCAAAACTTTGAAAATACTTATTAGAAGTATTTTCAACACAATTAGTCCAGAATTTCCTGGGGAAAAAAGCATACGTCTCTTCCTGAAGTTACTATAGTTTATTACTATATAGCCATTTTACGAGGTGGTCAGGCTAGTTTATAATATTTATAATTGTTTACTTATTGCAACTCAAATTGTTTGAGTTGAGTTGGAATTGGTCAACTGTCATTTTTCGTACATAAGGCTCACCTATAATAGCTTAAAGTGCATTCCGAATCACTGAACATCCAATCCGGTCGGCCCACAGGAAAACCGAAAGCCAGAGTGTTAAAGGCTCACTCACCGTCGCCGGATGTCCGAGCCAATGTTATTCTATGGGAAATTTTTCTTTACAAATAACTTATTAACTAATACATATTTTTAAATTCTGTTTTCACATTCCGAATATTCCCAGCTGTTAAATCGACGGACCATTTTTTAAAAATTATTTTTTTTTTAATTTTTTATATTTTGAAGCTGCACAATACGAATTTTCAATATGTGAATTTTTTTCATGTTGCAATTTCAAAATATAATATTAAAAAAATACATTTTTAAAAAAGGTTCGACAATTTAACAGTTGGAAATTTTCTGAATGTGAAAACAGAATTTAAAAATATGTATTAGTTAATAAGTTGTTTGTAAAGAAAATTTTCCCATAGAATAACATTGGCTCGGACATCCGGCGACGGTGAGTGAAGAGGGCCGTTAACTATTCTGCTACCAATGAACCATATTACAACTCGAAGAAAGAACGAACGAAAATGAAAAAGACGACAAAGGAAAATGGTAAAAAAGGGACGAAATAAAAAAATCTCATGTTTATAATATATTGCTTCGTAAATATGCAATTTGTTCAACAAATATATTTATTTCAACTAAACGCTTCACTAACCACGCTTTGTAATGTGGCATTTTAGTAGTTATTCCATGCATTTACCCAGGTTGTTCACTTCTGCTTGAAAATTTTGGAAGTTTTTTTTTTTTTTTTTTAAATATTTACTTCCTTAATCAATAATTTATAATGCTTATTTTACCAGATAGAAAAGAATATTGTACCTTGATTCGAAAATAGCACATTTTTTTTTTTTTTTTTTTTTATGTGACCTTTCTTTTCCCGAAATGGAGCATCATTTCGCTGCCATTTGACTTAATGTTTAATTACAGAAATACCAAAGTTTTACTTGGTTAATTAACACATTGAGCGCCACGCAAATTCTTAAAATCCATTAAAATTCCATAATGATTCCTCCTGTAATAAATAAAAATTAAGGAAATTTTTAATAATTTTTCAATCATTAAATGTAATACTTTTAGTTTTATATCCTATTTTATATCCGCCACCGATGGCTGACGCGGCTTTATATCATATTTGACACTGTCAGCCACCGATGGCTGACAGGGCGCTCAACGTTTTAATTTTTTATTGGTACTGCTTTTACTTTCGGGGTAAAACTTTCACTGAAATGTTTGAAGTATAACATGTTCTGCACACTCCTAAAGTTTCAAGATGATTCCTTCAGTACTTAGAGATATATGAGAAAATGTTTAGAATCTAGAACGGCTGACATGGCGCTCAACGTGTTAATTGTATTCATTTTTGTGATGTTTACAAGTCGACACTTTATTTAGTGGATTTTTTTTTTAGGTCTAGTGAATTCGTAGCGTAAAAATAGCATTTAAAAAAAAAAAAAAAAAAAAAAAAGGCCACCAATAAAATTACATAGGAAATCAAAATAAGAAACACAAGAGCGAAAAGGTTAATAACAGGCTTAATTAAGAGAAAAATGCATAGTTTAAAAAATTCTTATATGGAACCAAGCAAGCACCACCTTTTTAGAAGAATAATTCACTATGGATTAACTTATTAAAAAATAACTACAATTTACAAGGAGACGGGAAGGGTGTGGGGTATTCAAATCAAAGTAAGGTTATGTGTGTAATCAGTACTCAGTAGGACAACTCATATGACCAAGTCGTAGCGCGCACTACTTAGTTACTGAGAAAAAAAAAATTGAAGTTAAAAAAAAAAAAAAATTCTCTCTCTTTTTACTATATATTTTGTTATAATAAATTTTTTTACTGCACCTTTTTAAGTTAGTGAAGGACAAATTTAATGATTGATTACTTTTTAATAATCAAAATTTATAAAAGACAAAGAAATTTAAATAGATTTAAATCCTTGCTAGTGACTCAGCTTTTTTCATATAAATTAGGAACCAATATTAGTGTTTCAATAGCAAACAAGAAGTAAACAAAAAATTTATTCATAAAGAGGATATTTTAATTTGCCAATACTAATAACCCCCTTAAAAAAATAAAATAAACCTTCGTTTAAAAACATTTAATTCAATAAGAATTTAAAAAAAAAAAGGGGGGGGGGGGGAGAAAATTAATTACGAATTTTATAACTTTTAACATAAGTTTTTCAAAGTAACATGCGTCTTTGAATTATTGATTAAAAATAATAACTATTTTTTTCCCAAATAATAATTAAAAAATCTTACCTTCCCCCACCCCTTCCAAGTATTTTTAATGACAAATAAAAATAATTGGGAGCGGGGGAAAGAGGAATCTATATTATAGAACTAGATCTCACTTTTATAAGGACCAAGTGCGATATATATCAGCAGGGGAAATTCACCAAAATATGTAACCCATTACGAGAGAGAGACATTCTTTCAAAATGCGGATGATTCAAATTGTTTTTTCCTAATTTAGTTTTATTAAACGACCGGGAAAAAAATTAACTATATTAATGCGAAAACCATTTACGAACATGTTAACGGTGGCAAAACTGCATACAAAGTAAATTTGGACAGCGGCCAAAAAAGAGGTCACTGTTCTTTACTAAAGTACTTATAGTTAGAAAAAGTTCCACTATTGTTTTTTGCTGCAAATTAGTATTACCGCTGAAAAACAGTTTTCAACTAGCGTTTTTGTTTTTAATAAAGTATAATGCTTCGAACGAAATGTTCTAACCATTGCGTTAATGATATAAACTACAAAAATATTTTATATATTTAACGTACACAAACATCAAACCGTCTCAATTATATATATTAAAAGCAAAAACTGTTTTATTTAAGAGACAAAAATTTTAAGTTAAAATACATTTTAAAAACAAAAAATACATATAAAAACAATTCAAAGCTGGACGTTTCGAAACCCGTCCGGGTTTCCTCATCAGTAATTACAACACAATATGCAAACATTACATGAACACTCAAGGAATTTAAAGGAGTACCGAATATTGAGGAGCCAGTGCGCATGCTTCATTGATAGTGTGGAGATGCTTGGCAGTGTGCCAGCTCTCAAGGAAAATACGCGATTTATAATTATGAAAACCAGAACTTAGAATTTTTATATTATCGAAGTCAGGAATATGATCAGTTTCTATTGAATGGATTACAATTTTAGAATTTTGGTTGCAATTTTTAAAAGATCCTCTGTGCTCTTGTAGTCTAATTTTTGCTGTACGGCCAGTTTCACCTATATAAACATATTTGCAAGGAATTAAATATATTACACCAGTTAAATCCAAAGAAGGGGTTAAATCCAAAGGTTTAAAGTTAAAAAGGACATTTTTTAATTGTTTAATTGGCCAGAAAGCAGTATAAATATTATGTGGTTTAAGTAATTTAGAAATAAATTCTGAAAGAAAACCAAAATATGGCATAGAAATATAATTGTTCTTATTAATTTGTGAATTTTTCATTTTTTGTTTTTAAAATGTATTTTAACTTAAAATTTTTGTCTCTTAAATAAAACAGTTTTTGCTTTTAATATTTTATATATTGTTACGAAAAACTTGTCGGCTTTCTTTAGTGAGAAAGTAGTTCGTAAAGAAACAGGCAGGTTCTAGTCGACGAATACTCTTTATTCGACATGACTTTTTATATCAGTACAACAAAACTGCGATTACAACGGATATTTTCGAAACAGTCCAATAGTACTGTTATTTCATCGAATATTCTGGTAGCAGTCAAATGAAGTTGTCACTCGAACTGCAAAAGTTATTCGACGAAAGTTCTGGAATAGTCCAAGAAAACAGCCACTTGTTCCACGGGAGTAAAGCAAATAATATAAAATACTCTAAAACAGAAATTTTCGCTAGCTCACGAACAAAGTTTAGTGACTACACTCTCTTTCTAGAAATAAACTCACTCCTTTTTATATCTTTTGGCGATGGGGCTCGGCGGTAATTATATCGAGAATCCCATGGAAATTTCTGGATCTCGGCTGCAATGCGTCAGAGCGCTTCGAAACTTCGGAAACCCTAAACTACTATTTTTCGCAAATTTGGTCGCCAAGTTTGCTACCAAGGCTGACTTCACTGCCTCTTTTTCCTCACTTTGCCTGTAAAACTACTTTCACTGCAACAGGAAAATTGATGCAGGGAAAAAACTTGATTTATTGTAACTATATGTATAACATTGCCAAAATTTAGCACATATCAGGGATATGATTTTGACAAAACAAAATGAAAATAATTCACAGAATTACACAGAAAAAAAGGCTTCAAGTTAACAGCGAAATAGCAGCATTTTAAATTCGAATGCCACTATATAATAATATTTAAATTGTATATAATGATGAAAAACAAGAAGGGAAAAAAATCATTATGAAAAAATAACATTAATAAATAGCGACTTAATAACTAATTAAACTGTGAAAAACATAAAATTAAAAAATGAAGAATTAAAAAAAAATTACCCCCATCCCCCTTTTAAGAGTATGTATACTATAACTGTAAGGAAAAAACAGTGAGTTGTTTCTAAAACAGCGACAAATATATTCCTAAAAATTCGCTAGTAGTGCCCGTCAATTCACATAAGCATCATCAGAGTATTTAAAAAAAAATAAACAAGAAGTAAAATAGTAAACCTTTAAAAAGGGAGAAAAAATTGCAAAACTAACATAAAAATTTCCAAGCAGCAAACAGTAGCTGCATAGTGTATTAGAAGACCACATTCATTTAATTTAATCATGTTTTTTACAATTTGTAATCTTTAGGTGTTACGCTATTATTATTATTTTAATGTTGAAATATATATGATATTTCAACATACTTCAACGTAAAAACAAGGAAAGAAAGCGAAAAATTGGAGTAATGATGATTATTTTTCCCAAAGTTATTATCATTATTATTATTTAAGCATATTGTTTATAAAGAATATTGATTACTTAAAATACTTAAAAGAAAGGGAAAAAAAAAAAAATCTGTTATATTGGCAATTTTTAATTCACTCGTGATACTTCCAATCTGAAAATATTCGTCGTAATTATTCTGCAATTTTTCATAAATGGGGTATTCGAAATACTAGACCCTTTTCCATAAAAAAAAAAAAAATCAAAGCGGTGTTTGGGGACTGCCGATAGAAGTGAAAACTAAGTAACTTGTGAATTGTATCGTCGAGCTATTAGATTATTAATTTCGAATTATTTTTGGTTTGTAAAAAAATGTTTATGATCTGTATTATATGATTCGGCATAATATCTGAAACTACCCAAATTAAATTAACTAAGCCTTATATTAGGTAAAAATATTGATTACTTATGAAATTATTTTAATTAGTAGCTGAGATACAAAAGAAAACCGATTCAGGACACCCCAAAACGTGTAAATCAGGTGAAATCTCGAATTCCACTTTCGATTCTCATGGAAAGCCTTCGCTGACGATGACGCGAGTTTCATGATTTTTGTTCACCAAATAGTGCTCAACGCGCCTAAAGAAGTTTTCACTTCAAAAACTTTCACAAAAAATTCAATGTGAAGTTTTAGGCAATTTTAGACAACACTTATTGATAGGAAAAAAAAAAAAAAAAATCCATACATAAAATGAATGCAAACAAATAATTGTTTCCTATAAATTTCGCAAGAAAAGCTTTTCCACGAAATAAAATATCTGTCATTAATTATTTTTAAAATGTGCACAATTTAATGTGAGTTTTAAATACACGCAAAGCCACCTTAATATAACAATTCTTAAGTGTTATACACAAAACAGAAGTTTTACAAAAAGATCAAACAGAAGAAACAGAAGACACGGGGATGAAATCACGTCACTTCTGTATAAATGGTACCATATTTGTAACCTACCGATTACTTGCGTTACTTGGCTGTCATCCAAAACGACACGAAATATTAGAGCTCAATTTTAACTTTGTGCTTTTCAAGGGTTGGGTCACTTCCGCCAACAACAAAATGTGTAAAGAAAAGGATAATATTTCAACGATGTTTCTTCAACAAATACCCTCCCCTCCCCCCTCAAAAATTTAACACTCCTTTCCCCTCCTGGATATGATTTCAAGTAACGACATCTAAGAACAAATTAAAATATGGGAAAAAAAAAAAAAAAACGAACGCAAAATGTGGATTTTTCGCTATAGTCATTTCTAATAGTGCTGAAATATTAATGTTAGCAAATAATAATAAAATTAATTATACATAATTCTATACCCCCCCCCCCCCTCTATGTCAAGGAAGCAAATTGTGTGTTTTTTTACTACAATTATTTTTAATACAATAGAAATGCTGATATTACCAAATAGTAATATTCAAATAGCCAACTACATTCAAATATAATTCTATATCTACATTTTTTTTTCGACACCTCAACATAAAAAACACTATTCTACTATTAAAAAAATGATTGATACAGATTTATATATTTTTTGATGTACGTAAAATAGCATTATTGAAAATCAAAAGCTTTCAATGTGAAAATATATGTATATAAATTAAAATAATATTAAGAAAATAAAATGTAAGTTAATTGTTAAAAAAAAAAGTTCGAAGTGATGGAAAATAACGTGCCAAGAAACATACTAATATAAAACATACGATCCGTCCACAAATAATAGTTAAAGCTAGTTAGTTAATAAAACTGATGAATAATATATCGCATACGTCAATGAATAATTCACTATGATAAATTACAGCAAATGGTGGCAGATGCCACGTAAGCAGATTCATATTGCAATAAAAGCAAACAAGCGAGCTGGCCCCTCACACACGCCTGGCCGCAATTATAATAATAGGCATTGGGAGATTTCAATATGCACTTGCTAGACCATCATATAGCTCGTTAA
This sequence comes from Salticus scenicus, assembly GCA_963930645.1. NCBI lineage: Eukaryota > Metazoa > Arthropoda > Arachnida > Araneae > Salticidae > Salticus > Salticus scenicus. The sequence continues at coordinate 32,060,529 of OZ005659.1, read as the reverse complement.
TATGAATGTGGTAGGTTAGTTTTCAAATTTTGATTACATACTGTCCCAGAGAAAAGGGGGAAATTCAAGCACAATTTATTATTTAAAGTTTAGTTTACGTTGTGCTCTTGTGCATTAAATGAAGAAGACTATATATACTTAATGTTTCTAACCTTTAAAAAAAAAAAAAAAAAAAAAAAAAATCCATAAATTTTTTTTTTTTTTTTTTTTTTTTAGAAGTTAATCTTTTAAAATGTAACTCTAGTCAAAAAAAAAAAAAAAAGGTTTTGTAGCTTTAAGCAATTTTGACAGAAAGAAATTAAAAATTTTAAAAGAAAAAGCTTTTTTTTTGTGTGTGTGTGTGCGCGATTTCTGATAACGTACTTCACAAGTACTGGACTTAACTTTCAAATCAAATCAAATCATTAAAGGGGGGAAAAATAAATATTTTCTAAGTCTACCTCATATATAAATGACGTTTAAATATGAAATTGCAAAAAGTACTTTAATTTTATAATTTTCACCATTGCAAAAAGTCTTGAATGTTTAGTAGATTCATTAGGGTAGGAAGTCTAATATTCACCATGATTAATTTATTCCTCTACATATGAAAGTACTCTGTGTCTTTCAATAATATTTTCATTAAACATTCCTTCAATTTTTATTTAACATTATATACATTATAATTTTATACTATTAATAATATTTTGTATCCAATTATCTGCCACTTTTTTTTTCCCGATTAAAATAAGTTATATATATATATCCTTGTTGTTGTACATCATATCACAATTATAAAACAAAATTATTATTTCTCCTTCACATTCTAATTAATTTTCTTTTATTTCTGAGAATAAAAGGGATTGAAAACAAACTAGTATGTTGTGGCCACCACATGACTTTCTTCTACATTTTCCTATACAAATTCACTCAGTAAAAATAATTTATTAAAATTATTATTTAATGCAGACGATTTCCATATTAGAGAAGTAGTCAACACTAAATATCCAAAAAAAAGTCCATTTTATTCTCGATATTTAAAAAAAAAAAAACGATTTTTTTTCCTAAGTTTTTTTTTTTTTTTTTCGTTAAAAGTAAAAAAAATCGATAACTTTGTTTTAAATTATCACAGATTTATATTTATATTTCAACCATTCGTTTTAAAGGTATTGTCGAGACCTTTCGAAAATACCCATCTTGAAAATTTACCCCCGAATGGGACAATGCACATGCATGTAATATATAAACATATTCATTTTTATATATTATTAATTAAAAATGATAACTTTTTATTAACGTTAGTATGTTTATATGTAACTGATTACTGAAGTGTACCTATGAGCAATGTTACAAAATTCTGAATTACATATGGTGAACGTTATCAGTAAAAACATGAAAAATGTCCCATTCATCCCCACTCTCCCCTACGCTGTTTCTTAACTCAACTTTAAAAACATACATCGTTATACTTTTACTGATAAAGACAACTTTTGTTAGATATTATTAATTGTTATGATTAATGCAATTAATAATTAATTTTCTTTAATGTTACTTGAACCTAGTTAAAGCAATTGTTTTCATTTAAATATAATCTATTTCTTAATTACTCTGAAAAATCTTAATGTAAGAATAATAATAATAATAAAAAAAAAAAAAAAAAAAAAAAAACTGAATTTTTATATGTTTAACTAGCCGAATAGTAGCCGAATAATTTGATTTTCGGCCAAACCGAATATTCGGTGTATCCCTAATTAATACATACAGGGATTTTTTTTTTTTTTTTTTTTTTTCCCATTTAATGTTGGTAGGAAATCTAAAATATTTTTTTTTGAAAAAGTGACTTTGAATGAGAATAATACAAAAATTAAGTAAAATATTTCTGCAACAGGTATTGGTAAAAAATACAGTGAAACCGCTCAAGTTGGACACCCCTCTAAGTTGGACGCTTTTTCTTGGAACGGAATGTATCCATTAACATTATGTCTAACCCCTATAAGTTGGACACTTTTTCTTGGAACCGTAGGTGTCCAACTTAGAGAGGTTTTACTGTATATTAATTTTGTACACAAAAGTATACATTATTGTGTAAAATCTCAAACAAGCTTCACGTGCATTTCAGTTCACCACATGGATAATCAACATTGTTGTCTATAAAGGAATATAAATTTTAATCAGATACTTTTCATTTTGACTATTAACTTACTCCCTCGAATTTGACTCCCCTACATAATATTTCGTCTGCCAAGGAGATCGTTTGCTGCATACACACACGGGCTGGTAAACACACTTTACACGACCCCTTTAGCACTCGGGGCGTAATTCGAGCGTGTACAGACCCCCCACATAGACAGCGTGGGGGGTCCGTATAATAGATGCTACTAGAAGTACGTCCAGACTAGCACCAAGTGCATTTAAGCTAATTTCACTTGACGGAAGTACATTTGCAGACCCCTGAATATACACATTATGTTTTGACAAATTAATGTTGTTACGCGATAATTAGCAAGAGAGAAAAGCGAGAAACGCAAACTGAGGGATATTATATCTAATAAAATCATACAGAATTTTGTTATTACTAAAATTTTTAATAGTTTGAATCCGATTGAATTTATAATTTGACCCCAGCTTTAAATGTTTTAAATTCTCAAATTTGGATATATGTTAACACGCATCAAAATTTATGAAATTGTACATATTATACATTACACACACATACACACACACACGCATATTATATATATATGTGTGTGTGTGATATAAGAACTGAAAACTATATGAAACAATGGAAAACAAATCCATATATACATATATAACATAAATAACAAAAATAAGGAGCAGAGACCACCACGGCTTAAGACGGGTGAAACTAATTGAACCAGTTTTACGGGATCCTAACTTTTCCCAAATCATCTGCAAGACCATATGACAACAAAGGAATCATAATATGTAGTGCAACTCACAGGCATACATTATGAATTGCAAAACTGCATTAAAAAGAAAAAAAGAGGCGGAATTTTATAAAATCAATTTTAGTGGATTTACTTTGAAGAAATACAAAAATTAAAATCTTTATACACAAAAAAAAAAAAAAAAAAAAAAAAAAAAAAAAAATTCCAGTGTATGAAATATGCCACATACATTTATAAAGTTATGTACAAAATGCATGTATTCTATCATTAATATATATATATATATATATATATATATATATATATATAAATCAAATAAGAGGAAAAAATAAACTTAAAAATCTTTTTAAAGCCTCTACAAACGTTTTCCAAAGGGGAAAAAAAAAAAACATGTCCGTAGATCACATTTTAGACTTCATGATACCTGCCAACAACCTAATTAATATTCCGTAGTACTGTTAACTCTGCCTATTTTCTTACACAAGTACTTTTTTAGATATATATATATATATTATTTAATCGTAATTGTATTTGCAGAATGTTACTCTACAAATTTACTGGTGTGAAAAAAGGGCAGGACTAACTGCACTGCGGAATATTAATTAAGATGTTGGCAGGCGTGTACATCATATGTAAATTATGAGTTCGAGCAATATTAACATAAATAAAGGAATTGACATTAAATTTCCGACCAATCTTTTAACTATTTAAAGTACATTAGTTTCGTATTGAAATCAAACATTTAACATCTTTTTTTACGCAACAATTTTTCAATATTTTTCCTAGTTTCACACCATTTTTAAACTTTTGTTATTCCTCCGCTTTGTAGATAGCAGCACTAATCCAAAATTTAACAAATGAGGTTTCAGAGGAAGCCATATGCCGAAGTCACTTGAAATTTCGTAGCATGTTCGTCGAGTGCACCTTGCCGCTTTGATGATGCACTCGTGTATAGAATTTTTTTTTTTTTTTTTTACCTTAAGAAGAGTCTTGCTTTTATTTTGATGTAAAACAGCTACTGCGAATTTTTGCAATTTATAGCATTTAGTTGCAAAGTTATTAATTAATTATTATTTGAGTTTTATGATGTTAGCATATAGATGTTTAACACCAAAAAATTTTCGAAAATTAAAAATGCTTTTTTTTTTTTAACGATTGGTCAGTTTATGCGTCTAATTGCAGTTTTTGAAATTAGATAAACAATTTTCAAAAGAAAATATGTACTTTTTACGACACAATGCTGAAATTGCGTACATTACCTTATTAGGTATGAGGACGCTTTTTACTTGGAATTCTTAAACTGAATTTCCTGAAATTTTTCTTCGATTTTTATGAAATACTATGCCTTCTTTCCCACATCTGTGTAATTTCTTATGTATGTCTACAATCAGTTAATAAGGAATTAAAGCTGAGGAGAAGTTTCTTCAAACACTGCGTGCAATAATAATGATATAGTTTCTGACACAATTGATCCTAATTAAATTGATGATCTGTAATCAGAAGTGGCAAAACTCTATATAACAAATTTAACTTTCGTGGCAAAAACATGTCGAATGAAATAAAATATTATAATTATTTATAAAAGGGATTCATCACCAATCTAACTTTACATCCAAAACAAATAAAATAAATTTTCGCAAGTTTTATGAACAACTTTATTCTTAAAAAAAAAAAAAAAATGCTACTAAATTCAACGAAATTTGGGAAATTAATTATGAAGTAGTAAAAATTAACATTTTCACTTCCACAATCCAAAATTTGATTCTTTCTAGGGAATGGGAGGGGAGGGGGGGGGAAGCAGGGTTTACTGTAATAAAGATAAGGACTGAAAGAAAGAGGAGAAAGAATAATTTGACATATCTAGAAAATGGTCATGATGTACATGAAAAATGCTTATACGCAATCGGCAAAACGTAGACACATACACGTGCATTCCCTTATGATATTTTGCTGTGTCATATTGCAATCTATGGAAAATGTTGTATAACATATACATATAACTAGATACCAAAAAGAATAAAATGAAAAATACAAAGTCATTGCAGTTTTTGTTATTGTTTACTTCCAAAGAACGTAGAAAACGGCGCATGAAAAAATGCAAATTACAATAATAAACTTAGCATACAACTGACTTCAAATTATATAAAAAAAAAAAAAAAAAAAACTATAGAAGAAGAAATTGGGGGAAAAAAAAAAAAAAAAAAAAAAAAAAAAAAAAAAACAGCAATGCACTTTAAGCATTGTTGTTGTAGCACGCACTACTTTTTCATGGCATAAAAAATGCAGCTTCTTTAAATAACCTTGAAAATTTGTATACCAAATTTATTTTGATCATTGTTCGTTTCTTTGCACTTACTTACTTATTTATTTATTTACTAGCAAACCCATGCGAAATTTTGGCAGTTTCTTTCTTTTTTTTTCTATATTTATTTTTTTAAATTAACCTTTAAAATTTGAAACTTATAAGTCTTATACCAATTTCACCATCCAATTAAAGTTTTAATTCACCAGAAGCCAAATTATTATTATTTTTTGTGGGATGAAACGCTGATGGCAGTTAAACCAAACCATTCAAAGAAAAGTTTCAAAATAAAATTCATGTTTAACGACCCAGTTTCGATATTTTTCTCGGCAAGACAGCTTTAATGACCCCCTATGGCGACTTTTAAATTTTTGCCGCCATGTTTTCGAGATCCCTTTTATTTTATTATTTATTCATTTTGGCTTTTTTTTTTTTTTTTTTGTTAAGAACACTTAGTACCTATTTTTATTATTGCGTTTTTCACTCAATTTTTAAAAAAGTTCATATTTTGTTTATATCTTTAAAGTATGTTAAAATGAAGCTTGCAAAGATTTATAAAGATGCAACTTTTAAAAATAAATTTTTTTATAAAACAATCTAATCAGACAAATGTCGTCATTTTTATTTTATTTTATAGTATTATATCATTGAACTGAGTCCGCGTGCTTAAATATTACCTCAATATTATTTTTTATGCTCGTGTATTTTATTGTCACTATCATATCGTTTCTACAAAATATAATCGTGATTGGTCCACGTTAGAGAAATATTATATAGATTTTACAAGCACATCGGCTACCGCAAATCTAATACCATTTGGAGTTTATTGGTTTTCCAGATCATTTTCTTCCATTTTGGCGTGTGGGTATTTACAAATCGAAATTCTTAGTTTGAAATTTGAGTTCAATCCAAGTCCCCTCCCAAACACATACCAAATTTAAGTCAAAATTTCCTTACTTTTATAATGTAAATTTTCTAGTACTATATCTACTGCTTTAAAATTTTCTGGCTTTTTGTATTTTTCAAGATGCAAGCGAAGATGCATGAAGTTTTGTTGTAGGATTAAAAGCGGATCTATCTAGGTCTGAGCGGGAAGCTTTACAAGTGTGTGTGTGGGGCAGTGGCGGATTTAAGGGAGAGGGGACTGACCCCCCCCCCCCCAAAAAAAAAAAAAAAAAAAAAAAAAAGTACTGACATCCCCAATTGAATAGTACAATTGTAAACTTTTCATTGATCTGGAATTACATCTTGAAAAATCTTAGCCCCCCCCCCCCAAAAAAAAAAAAAAAAAAGTTAAGTTCTGGATCTGCCACTGGTGTGTGTGTGTGTGGGGGGGGTCTTCTTTAAAAAGTCCTAGCCCAACGATTACAATGAAATTCAGTTCATTTTAAAGAATCGAATTTAAAGAGATGAACATTCAAAACGTTTTGATTTTTCTTCAAGTGAACGCGTAGCGTAAGAGCTAACCGCATAACCACAAAAAAAATCATAATGGGTAGGAAAATAACAGGTAATCTAACATCTGCAGCTTCTGTTCCCGTAATTTTTCTTCTTACGACAAAAGCTGGACTTCTTTTTAATAAGTCAAGGGGAATTCTCTTATTGCAACATAAAAGTGAGTCACCGCTAAGATCATCACTAGGAAGATAATTGGTTTGGGGAAGTTCATTGTAACTCCGTGAACTCTTTACTTCAGTGTTAGTCATTCGTATAATCGTTACAAAAACAGTAAGAAAGAAAGAAAAGATTATGCCATCTGGAAAACAGATTAAATTATTCTTTTGGTATGAATGAATACTGCATTCGTACGTACGCTGAAATTGATACAACAGATCCGAGTGAAAAATTGTTGCATTTAACATAAAATTAATTTTTATTAACAACTAATTTCGTTTCAAAATCCACAACTTAGAAACAGTGTTACCAACATTATGGGTTTGTCCAGGACAACCTCAGAATATCCTGAGGGTGAAAGAACATCCTACGGACATCCTCGGCACTGAAACAGAAACTTTTACCATCAATGTAGGGAAATTTTTAGATGTTGTTAGGTACATTTGAGTTGGCGTTGGCAATACTGGATGTATAAGAAAGTTCTTTACATGGTTCACATGACATATCCATTTGTTATGAAAGATTAAAGAGTTTTAATTTTAGAGTAGAAAATTCAATCAATATGATTATTAATAATATCATTCTTATCAATCAGCATCTTATTTTCAGGAGGGTTGGTTATGATGATTACAAGGCTTGAACTGCATATTGCAGAGAAACATTTTTTTTTTTTTTTTTTTTTTTTTTTTTTTGGGGGGGGGGGATTTTGAGGATGATTATCTACCATAGGAATCTACACAGCATGAGTCTTCCTAAGGAATCCTAGCTCATTATTCATGCGAGTTCGGAGAAAATTACGGAAAATTATTGACGGCTAGGGCCATCGAGTACTACTCGGTGGTTTCGAATCCGGCACTTGTCCCGTTTACCAGTTTTAGAAATTAAAAACTTCTCGACCGCTGGTGTAACGCTGTACAGTAAGTAAAACGGAGAAGGGAAATATTTGCTTGTTAACCCTTTCAGGGGCGGTGGTATATATTTTATACCACCTACCAGCTGCAAAAATTCATCCCGGAAATTTTTTAGCAAAAACTTGCGTTTATAACAAAGCAGAAAAGGCCAGTTTTTTTAACCTTAAAATTTAAAATTTCGTTTAGTTTAATTTAGTTCATGAATTCCGGTGGCAGTGTAATTTAAGTGATCCAAATAATCTTGCGCCGCAAAGGGTTAAGGGCCCGCTTCACTTACCGCCGTCGGAAGCCGAAGCTAATGTTATTCTACGGGGAATTTTTCTTTACAAATAACTTATTAACTAATACATATTTTTAAATTCTGTTTTCACATTCAGAAAATTCCCAGCTGTAAAATTGACGGACCTTTTCTTTTTAATTTTTTTTTTTTTTTTTTTTTTTTTAATTTTTTACATTTTATTTTGAAGCTGCAAAATACGAATTTTCAATATGTAGATTTTTTTATTTTTCAATTTCAAAATTAAATATTAAAAATACATTTTTGAAAAAGGTCCGTCAATTTAACAGTTGGGAATTTTCTGAATGTGAAAACAGAATTTAAAAATATGTATTAGTTAATAAGTTATTTGTAACGAAAATTTCCCCGTAGAATAACATTGGCTCGGGCTTCCGGCGACGTGACGGTAAGTGAAGAGGACCGTTAAAGGGGGGAAATTAAACAATTTTAAATATCTGATTCAAGACACAAAATTTTTATTTATCAACTTCTAAAAAAGTAATAATAATAATAAAAGAAAAATAATAATAATAATAAAACCTTTATTTTTCCTTATAGCCGCCTTCGATGTTTTGAAAAATGAATATTTTAAACTATAAATCGGCTCATGTTTCTAATTTTATGAATAAAAACCGGACCCTGTGTGAGTTTTTAACCGATCACAAATGATTTTTATTTATTTATTTATTTTAAGAGTAATGTTAATGAGTGATAATATGCAATTTTGAGAATTCATTCATTATAGTGATTCATTTAAAAATAGTGGCCCGCTAGTTTTATGGTTGGTTGGTTGTAGGATATAAGGCCGATTGACTCCTGATGTGTCCTAGGCCTAGAGGGGGAATGCCCTCCGTGGGGGTCTTTCTAAGGGGTCCTAGCCCGTATTTACGCAAGTTTCGGAACCGCTAGTTTTATGAATAAAACCCGTAAAATTTACGGAGAATGCTTGTAGAGTATGCTTAAATTCGTTAAAATAAATAAATGAAAATAAAAATTGATTTGGTATGAATGAATTCTTTGATTGAATTTAAAAATTAAAAATATATCGACCAGTTATATTAAACTTGAAGTGAGATAAATTTTGCTCAGTTTAAGTTTTATCACATTAACCAAGGTTTAAAAATCTCAAAAATAAGATAATATCAAGTATTTCGGTCTTAAGCAATATTTGTTCAGATAAAGAGTGACATTTTTATCAAACATGCTGGCGTAGATAATGATATGTTTATCAATAAACGTTAGACAATAATATAAAAATATTTCACAATAAACGAACTGGTTTTTTCTTTAAAGAAAACCATAAATGAGATGTTTATCAACAATGTTAGACAATGATACAAATACATTTCACAATAAGTGAAAAAAAAAAAAAAAAAAACATACATGTAAACAAACATTACATCAACCAGAAGCTTAAAAAAAAAAAAAAAAAAACTTTTAGAATTGCGTAAATTCAGAATCTAATCTATTTCAAAAGAGATGCAAAAATTAATTAAAAAAAATTTTAATCGAAATTATCAAATAAAATATGACATTAAATTCGGTTTAATTAATTTTAAAGAATTATAATTAAATAAAATTGAAAAAAAAAAAAATCTTATAAATTAAATCGGATAATTAATTTAATATTATAAAATTTTTCTTTTATAATTTTTATGAATAGAATAGAAAATAAAAATAGGATGATATAAAAAGAAACGATGGTGTATTATAATTTTTAGTACACAGTATAAATTTAAACCCTTTTAGGGGCATTATCACGAGGGTTATAGAAGTGTTTGTTGTGTGGGGTTGGCCAACTGACTACTCTTGTGCTCTAAGCAACAGCGTAGCCAAGAAAAAACAAGGCATTTCCTCAGATGTTGGCACAAAATTGACTTTCTTTGGTCATTGTAATGTTTTACTTGTCGGAGATGAAAATCGTTTGCATTTATCATGGAAAATAATATTCCTGATTAGATTTGGGGATCAATTGATCAACAAGTGGCGTAGTCATCCCATTTTTCTTCCTAATTTCTAATATGGACGGCCGTTTATGGCAAAATTTCATATAATGTCATAATGAGAATTATTTTTTCAACTTTCAGTGTAAAATCTAATATGTAAAATTGTAGGTAAAAGTTCTGGACATGTGTGTGTGTGTGGGGGGGGGGCTTCGTTTTCCTTTTCATTCTCCCCTTCCTCCACACACAGAAGGTGTAAATTTTCAAAATAGGTGTCATTTAAAAGAACTCTTCAATACCTTTAAAACGAGTGGTTGAACCATACATCTGTAATAATTTAAAACAAAATGTTTCTATTTCTCTTACCTTTTTTTTTTATGAAAAAAAAAAATAAAATAAAAATAAATAAATAAAAGCATTTCAAGAGACGCCGCAAAATTGATTTTCTATCCTCATTAAGTGTTAATACTTTTTTGAGATGAAAATCGTCTGTATTCATTTTTGAAAATCCTTTTAAAAAATAATAATTTTAATGAGTAATTTGCACTACGTGATTTTGAATAGGAAAATATTGAAGAAAGTTTAGTGAAGGACATAACATACTAGTTTTTGAATGTCACGATCTTTAAATAGATCACTGTATACCAATATTATGCTAAAGTAATTAATTCCTCATTAATTGCAATGATAAGGTGATATACATAATGTGTATTTCTATTCAAAAATTCAATTTAAATAACTAAAAAAAAAAAAAAAAAAAATGCATCTGTTTTTTACTTTCAGAATACTATAGTGAGGAAAGTATTGTAATCATGTCAAAAATCCGAATTCGAGATTTTGATGTTTCTATACCTTTCGAGGTCCAATGAGTCCGTTTCCACTATTTTTACGATGATATATGTATGTGTGTGTGTCTGTGAGTGAACACGCTAGCGTCTAAACGCTTTGTTCGAATAAGCTGAAAGTTGGTATGTACATTGTAAGTCACCATAGTACGAACCCTATAGATTTTGGTGAATCTAGCACTTACAGTTTTTTTACAGGGACACAAAGAAAAATTCTTTATCGTTATGGCCTATGGGGCCAAATTTTTAAAAGAGTGTTAGCGTCTAAACGCCTTATTAATCTGAGCAAAAAATGTGTACACATGTTATAGGTCACAGTTGCACCAACTGTATAGATTTTGGTGAATTTAGCACTTACAGTTTTTTTTACAGGGACACAAAGAAAAATTCTTTATCATTATGGCCTATGGGATAAAAATTTCTAAAGTACGATAGCATCTAAACGCCTTATTTAATTGGGCTGAAAATTTATATGAATATTACAAATCACTGTTGCACTAACTATAAGCATTTTGGTGAATCTAGCATTTATAGGTTTTTTACAGGGACACAACGAAAAATTCTTTATTATTATGATCTATGGGCTCAAAGTTCAGTAGCGTTAAATAAAACATCGTGTAATATATGGAGAAAAATACTCAAACACTCTATTATGGTTTTCTCTCTTTTGTTTGTTTAACAACTCCTCTTTCTTTACTTTATCTACAAAACTGTTAATTACTCAATGTTCGGAAAGTCGAGTGGAGTCACTCCAGATTTTTTTTTTTTTTTTTTTTTCTTTCATAATGCGGTTTAAAAAAAAAAAAAAAAAAAGATTAAAGACTATCAGATAAAACATAAATTGGGCTTTTTATAAAATGAAAGAGCGATCACAATAATTATAAACAATTTGCCAGATATAAATAATTTCTAATAAATTGCGTTTTTACAATCAACGAGGAAAGAAGTTCACAAAACAATTAGGATATCGAACCTTATCACGATCATAAATTCGTGTAGGAATAATTTGACAAAAACCAGGTTTATAAATAGGGTCAAGCATGTGCAAGGAAAGCGCAACATAATTCGTGATGCCACGAGCAGGTTTTGTTATTTTTATAATCAGTTTCTTCTCAAATTTATGCAAGGCAACAAAGTTTGGAATGCACGAAGCTTGAAAATGATGTTATTCGACCTAAATTTAAATTGGTCATCGAAAACATGCGTGCACAAAAGTTAACATTCCCTGTTATTTGAAATCATGGGGAAAAAATTTTTTTTTTTGAAAGTTTATTTAAATGTCCATTATATTTCATGACTTTTTTTTTTTTTTTTTTTTTTTAATTAATTCAATTGTTCGGACGTTTTAATATAACTGCCGAAATTTCAGTGAGATCCCCTTTTTGAATGTTTTGATGCCTGTACATACGCGTTTGTATACAGCTATAGCACCAAATATAATTCAATTTACTTGAAATTAGGATTACGTACTGTTATTTATAAGTTAACATTCCCTGTTATTTGAAATCATGGGGGAAAAAAAGTTTATTTAAATGTCCATTATATTTCATGACTTTTTTTTTTTTTTTAATTAATTCAATTGTTCGGACGTTTTAATATAACTGCCGAAATTTCAGTGAGATCCCCTTTTTGAATGTTTTGATGCCTGTACATACGCGTTTGTATACAGCTATAGCACCAAATATAATTCAATTTACTTGAAATTAGGATTACGTACTGTTATTTATAAGTTAACATTCCCTGTTATTTGAAATCATGGGGGAAAAAAAGTTTATTTAAATGTCCATTATATTTCATGACTTTTTTTTTTTTTTTTTTTTTTTTTTCTTTTAATAATTCAATTGTTTTTTTAACGGACGTTTTAATATAACTGCCGAAATTTTAGTGAGATCCCCTTTTTGAATGTTTTGATGCCTGTACATACATACGCGTTTGTATACAGCTATAGCACCAAATATAATTCAATTTACTTGAAATTAGGATTACGTACTGTTATTTATAAGTTACATGGAATAAATTGTATAGACTTTAGTTCGTATTATAGTATTTGTTTCTCGCGTACAAAGACACGCTTAAATATTTTCTTTACATTAAAAAAAAAAAAAAAAAAAAAAAAACATTGTTACACTGCATTCATTATAATGAAATAATACATTATTAATATACTTAAAAGTGTAGGATTTAACTAGAAAATGATGTGAATACATTTGATAATTAGTTTGTAAGACTTAAAAATCTTGTGAGGAAGTCATACTTGCCAACCATCTCATTATGAACCGTACAATTTTTAGTACCCGCCTTTTTTTACACACCAATAATTTTTTAGAGTAATTTTAGTCTTATTTAATCGTAACACCATTTGGAGAGAATTACTCTAAAAATATATTGGTGTGAGAAAAGAGGCGTTTTTTCAGGGGGCGTTAACAATTGTACGGTTATTAATGAGGTGGTTGGCAAGTATGGGAAGTGTTTGTTTACATTTTCTCCTTAATGTAAACAAAAGTTACCACGCAGAATTGAAATATTTAGCCAATTAGGTTACACATGATAACTTCTGGGATGGGTTTCTAATAATGTTAAATCATAATTAGGCAGAGAAAGCATTTATTGAACTGGGAACGATAAGGATGACCCCCCCCCCCCTGATATACAGAAATACATCTCATGATTAAACTAGTTAATATTTTACGTAAACATATAATAAAAAATTAATTGCTAGGTAAGGAGTAATAGAAATGGGTCTTTGAGAATCCTGATCTGCAGGTCGATTAGTTTTAAGTTAACATAAGAGGAAAAAAAAATATTGAGGAAATATTGTATAAAAAATTAATATATTACATAATTCGCAAAAAAAGTTTTTTTTTTTTTTTCCCCAAGCCCGTGGATTTATATACATAAATATTTATATAATTTCTTAATATAATTACATATTGAGGGAAATATATATATATTTGGAGGACGTCGATTTTTTTCTTTTAAATGCATACAAAATTTAAGAAATCAATCCTAATCCTTTATTAAAATTATCTCGCTTTGTTCACGATTTCAGTCTACGGACTTATAATGTTTTGTACTAAAAGTAATTGTTCAATTTTACAAAATTCAAGCGAAATTTCAATATGTTATATGCACAGAAATAGAGCAGAAGTAGCAAGTTGCCTGCAGATCTAGAGGAAAAAGACCAAATATTCCGCAAAATATTGAAAAGGTTTTTCAGTGTTTGTTTGAAATTACAGAAAAAGGGGATAAACAAAGAAAAAAAAAAAAGTTCTTCCATCGGCCTAAAGTATTTTTTAAGGCTTTACAAATAAACGAAATAAAATACTTCGAAGATAACAAAAACGTATGAATAAAACATAAATAAATGATCATTTAAGGGAGCAAAAAATATCTTTTATGATATTAATTTTTCATCATAAATTAATTATAACATTTAAGTTTAAAATATGTTTGAAATTAATAGAAATTTTCATCTAGAAAAAAAAAAAAAAAAAACATCTGTTGGTCAAATAAAGATATATGTTTCACCCTCAATTAAAATAACGATTGAAGAATTTTAGTTTTCAAAAATCGTGCATTTGTGTACACAAGTTAATCACGAATGTATTTTCAATTCAAATACAGATTTTTTAACAGCAAAACCATGTTAAATAACCAAATGTTTAAATATTGCAAAATGCAATAGGAATTATAAACAATACAACACTTGATTAGACAAACAATAAATAAACAAATAATGATCTAACTAATCCCAGTTCATATTAGATAAATAAATAAATAAATATTATTACCCTTCGGCCTTCAGTCGATGCATTTGCTGATAAATCTTTAAAATTTCCATAATCCAAGAAGATGTGTCAAAATCCAAACCCTTCATAGGATTATTTTTAAAAAATAATACTTGGACTTGCACAAAACTTTTACACTCCAAGTCAATCAAACCGATTCAAAATATTCTAATTTTTAACAAGAGAATCGGAAATAATTAAAATATATATCGATAAAAAATGTATAAAAAAAAACACTTTCACACTCAAAGGAATTTCTTGCTAAGAACTTGCACTGCTACCAGCAATGGGTATATGGGTTGAAGAACAAGTTCAAATTCGGTGTATTTTCCCTTGAGGGGCCTAGAGGGTCATAGGGGGTCCACCAATGAAGATATTCCCTGCAAGTGCATTTGACTTTTTAAAACGCCAATGTTCAAATTTTCCATCGGCGAATAAATGAAAATAAAATAAAATAAGAGCACGGCAATGAAATGAACTATGTGCGGGACGAATAACCACAAGATTGTAATGACAGAATCGGGACGAAAATATTTCGACGTAACGGTTGAAAGAGCATTGATCGATCAGACTCGTGGCGCCATCTGTTTGTCAACATTGTAACTAATTACCCTGCTGATGAGCGAGAAAAATGTCTTTTATTAGTTTTTTTTTTTTTTTTTTTTTTTAATCCTATGTCTGTTTTTAAAGTGTCACTAGAATTTGACAATGTTTAGAAACTGACCAATAATTCCTAAAGAAAAGTAGTTCAGTTAAGTTTTTTTTAAATTAAAAATATATATAGTATAAGAAAGTTATAGTATAAGAAAATTAATAAAAGAGAATGAGAATTTAAGTAATGTAATATTACCCCAAAATATCTCAAACTGATACAGTGTACATATAACACAATAAAATGCTCATGTTGTTGCACCACACTACACCTTTTTTATTTTATTTTCTTTCTTTCTTTTTTCTATTCCCCCCCCCCCCTCTATTTTGTAAGGGCCAAAGCAGTTTTTATGTAGCACATTCTTTTAAAAGAACGAAGGAAATGGCAGGACATTAAAATATAACTGCATAAATTTTCTAGTTTTATGGTATTTATTTAAGTTTTGTATCTTGAAAATTAAAGGAAACATATATATACGCAAACATACGTATATGTTTTGTCCTCCGTGGGGGTCTTTCTCGGGGATCCTAGCCCGTGTTTACGCGAGTTTCGTAGAATACTACGGAAAGCTCCGAACGGCTAGGTCGATGAGTGCGACCTGGGCTCGAACCTTGCACTTCCCATCTACTAGCTTTGAGCGCAGAACCGTACGTCCGCTGGTGGGCTATTAACGTCGAAGACGTTTTGTATTTATTAAATGAATACCGGATTAAAAGCATTGCAACAACAGAAAAGAAGTCAGCATTCGGACATTAGATGCCCCACCAGTAGCCGAGAGGTTCTGCTCTTGAAGCTGGAAAAATCCCAGGTCACGCTCGTCGACCTAGCCGTCCGATATTTTCCCCTGGTTTTCTCTGAAATTCGTAAAACTAGGAATGGACGTCTTAAAAAGATTCCTCCAGAGGACATCCTACTCAGGCCAGGCCTATCAACAGCATCGGACATCCGATAGAGGTGGGCATAACAATTACAGAAAGTTTAAGAATTTAATGTCAACACAATTGTAAAGATTTTTGTCCAACATATGGTTCATTTGCAGATTAAGAGGAGACAATACCTAATCCCGCGGACAGCCGTGACCAATGTTATTCTATGGGAAAATTTGTTGCGACAATTACACATTACCTAATGTATATTTTTTAATTCTGTTTTCGCAGTCAGAAAATTCATAACCTTTAAATGAGTACTCATTTTTGAAAAATTCATTTTTTTTAATTTTTACATTTTAATTTTGAGTTCAAAAATGCGATTTTTCACAAAATGCATTTTTCTCATTTTCTAGTCGCAAAATGAAATACTAAAATAAAAAAAAAAATCAATTTTTGGAAAACAAGTACTTATTTGACGCTTATGAATTTTCTAAATGTGAAAACAGAATTGAAAAATATACATTAGGTAATGAGTAATTATGTAATCAAATTTTCCCAAAGAATAACATGGGCCAAAGCTGCCGGCGAGATTAGGTATTGTCCGCTCTTAAGTAAGCGGATAATAGCGTATAGCGTTACAATAAATAAATAAATGAAAAAAGATTCATAGTCTATTTGATTTGTGAATATTTTTTACCTTCGTTTTCCTAGCATTTAAGAACGACAAGCCGCCAAAACAGTAAAGGAAGGGAGAAATAGGTGGTGCTAATAGACCTACTTATAGACTCCAGAGACTTCATCAGTTGATGAAGTACCAACCTACAGGCACGATATCGCGTGTGAAACGGGGAAGAAACGAAGATCTTTCACCGTAATAACTTGTTATTAAACGATGGACCTAGGTAATTATTTCGTTGTTAAATTTTACCTTTACTGAACAGTTTCAAAGAATTACCATGTAAAATTATAATTATGTGGGTATTTATTAACATTGAGCAAGTGTAAGCACATCGGATGTTTCTCAGACTTTTTGATTTTTACGTATTAACTGAACAAAAAAATATTCCAATTAATTGCATTAATTGCACCTAAATTGTGCTTAACAATTTTTACTTTCTCTTACCCATAAGCTAGAGAAAGTATTGATTTTGGGTCAAATTTTCGAACGCGAGTTTTTGTTATATTTACATGTTCTGAGGTCCCCTGAATACGAAAATCATGTTTTTAGCAAATGGTCTGTGTGTATGTGTGTCTGTCTGTCTGTTATCAGCATAGCTCAAAAACAAATTATGGAAGAAAGTTCAAACTTGGTATTCTAAATGTTTATCATGTAAGGATGTTACACTAAACTTTTCGTTAACGGCCCTCTTCACTTGGAAAAAATTCCGAAGTCGGCTGAAAACAGATAAAAAGTGTCCCACGTGGTTTTGACAGGAGGTGTAAACTAATTTGAGAAGATTGACTGACTCACTGACGAATCGTTGACTTTTTGGATGAATAAATCAAAAATCAGCTACCTCCTTACTTGCGGTTTCGCTCAAGCTTTGTTTTGTTTTGACTATTTCTTTCTTTTCTTATTTTTGTGTTACTTTTTGTGTTACTTTTTTTTTTCTTTGTCATTTTCACCTGACATCAAACAACTTTCTACATTTATTCTTATCTATTTATATGTATTTTAATAACGTAGCCCGACCCGACGAAGTATTTTATTCTATATTCAGCCCGTTTTAGGCTTTCAGTAGTTGTATCGGCGAATTCTGTAACAATGAAATTTAAAAAAAGTAAATATTCTTTATAATTAAACTTGCAGTTTGATATAATTAATTTAACTAAAATATAACAAAGATATATAACATTATAACATTACTGATGTATAGTCCAGGCAACGAAGGCCAAAATTTGACGAATAGAGGAAAAAAATCGTGTAGTTTTGAAATTTTACATACTCATAGCCGAGAGGGTCCTGAACAACATACTAAAAGTCCCCGCTCGTGGGGGGTGAGCGGGGGGCAGGGGGGGGGCATTTAAGGGGGCAATTTTCAGTTTTTATTACATATCTTAAAAGCTATCGCATTTAGAGAAAAAATGTCAATTACAAAATTAATCTACGTAAAATGTCCTACAAAAATGTATATTACATTTTGTTTGTACGATCATTAGTTTAGAAGATATAGGGAGATGAAATAACACATTTTCTTGAAAAATTCTTTTTTGCGATAGTAAAATCAACTAAAGTGTGCAATTAAAAGGGTTCTTGTCAAATATTTTCTAATGTAAAAAACAAATATATACATAGGGAATATGCAAGAATAATACAGCATGTTTTGTAAGTTTTAAATAATTTTAAGGCTAGTAGGCGCAAGTGGTGGTTTGAGTAAAAATCTGGATAAGTCCAGTCAAAATAGGAAAAATAGAGAAAAAAAATCGTGTAGTTTAGAAATTGAGCACAGTTATAAAAGTTAAGTGCCCTGAATAACATACTAAAAATCCCTAACCATGGGGGGAGGGGCATTTAAAGGGGGCACATTTCAGTTTTTATTAAGTATCTTGAAAACTATCGCATTTAGAGAAAAAAAAATCTCAAAGCTGTAAGATTTTTTTAAATGTTGATCGGTTTTGGGTCTTTGTTATCTGGATTTTTACCTAAACACCACTTGCGCCTACTAACCTTTAAATTATTTAAAACGTACAAAACATGCTGCATTATCCTTACATATTCCCTATGCATATATTTGTTTTGTACATTAGAAAATATTTTATCAGAACCCTTTTAATTCCACAATTTAGTTGACTTTACTATTGCAAAAAAAAAAAAAAAAAAAGAATTTTTTAAGAAAACGTTATTTCGTTCCCCTATATCTTCTAAACTATTGATCATACAAACAAAATAGAATATACAATTTTTTTTAGGAAATTTCACGTAGATTAATTTTGCAATTGAGATTTTTTTTTCTCTAAATGCGATAGTTTTCAAGATACTTAATAAAAACTGAGATGTGCTGTGCCCCCTTTAAATGCCCCCTCATGGCTAGGGACTTTTAGTATGTTATTCAGGGCACTTAACTTTATAACTGTGCTCAATTTCTAAGCTACCCGATTTTTTTTTTTTTTTTTTTTTTAATGTTGATCGGTTTTGGGTCTTCGTTATCTAAATTTTTACTCAAACCGCCACTTGCGCCTGCTAGCCTTAAAATTATTTAAAACTTACAAAACATGCTATAGTATCCTTGCATATTCCCTATGTATATATTTGTTTTTTACATCAGAAAATATTTGACAAGAACCCTTTTAATTGCACACTTTAGTTGATTTTACTATTGCAAAAAAGAATTTTTCAAGAAAATGTGTTATTTCATCCCTATATCTTCTAAACTAATGATCGTACAAACAAAATGTAATATACATTTTTGTAGGAAATTTTACGTAGATTAATTTTGTAACTGACATTTTTCTCTAAATGCGATAGTTTTTAAGATATTTAATAAAAACTGAAAATTGCCCCCCTGCCCTCCGCTCACCCCCCACGGGCGGGGACTTTTAGTATGTTGTTCAGGACCCCCTCGGCTATGAGTATGCAAAATTTCAAAATTACACGATTTTTTTCTTCTATTTTTCCTATTTTGACTGGACTAATATAGAGATGGGTTATCTGCACTCTGGAGCTCAGACTACTGAAGGCAGAGCTGGACAGGGTGAGAGTGTGCGACAGGTCGTGACCTTCGGGATCGTATTTCGAAGATCACGGACAGGTGCGGTCGCACAAGTCCTCGTGCTCTGTTTTCTAAAGAAAGTGTACTTGTGTTGTTATTTATATACGTGTTTCTTTATACAAGTCAAATTTTTTATAAGTAGTATAATATATAAATAGCGTTGAATTATAGTGCCTACATTTATTTAAAAATCTGGTGTGAAACCACACGACTTCCATTACCATTACCCACTATTACACGTATTATATGCATTTTTGAAGATAATGTTATCAGAAGACATGATATTGTCCTAATGAAATAGACACCTAAAAATTTTCCGGTAAGGGAAAATTAATACACGTGTAAAAACATAAAACAGAGTTTGCACAGCGATTTTTTTTTTTTTTTTTTAAAGAAAAAGAAAGGGGAGAAAATTGGTAGAGTTTATTTATTTGAAACACCAAGTTTCGAGATGTAAAACTGATCTGTCTGATCAGGATGACTATTAATTTTCCTGTGGTAACCAAGTAAAGCATGAGAAAGGATATCTAAAATGGGTTTATGTAACAATTTTCAAGAAAATCGTTAGAGCCGTTTTTGAGATACCGATTTTTACCAAAGCTTGACAAAATTAATTGTTGGCCAGAAAACAACAATTATATGCAAAAGGATATTTAAAAGAGGGTCAATATGGCAAGTTTGAAATAAAAATAATACAGCCGTTTTGACAGGAAGCACTTGCAGGACCTGAAATTCAGCTATTTGTACAGGACGCCTATCAATTTTCCTGAAATAACCAACTATATCCTTCGAAAGGATATCTAATAGAGTGTTTATACAGCAATTTTAAAGAAAATCGTTAGAGCTTTTTTGAGATATGGACTTATGGCCTCACTTCCGGTTTCAGATGTCCCACTTCCGATTTTCCAATTTTATTCACTATTAATTATTTGCGAGTAGTAAATTAAAAATTATCTTTATTCTTTCAATTTATAAAAAAAAAAAAAAAAAAAAAAAAACATTTTTTACTTCCATTACCCTACTACAGTATGTAATGGAAGTATTTGTATTCGGTCTGAAAATTCGATATCGAGATTTCACCTGATTTACACGTTTTAAGGTCCTCTGAGTCCAAAAAAGTGGTTTTTGGCAATTTGTCAGTGTGTGTGTTGGGGGGGGGGGGATCTTCTGGCTATTATGTATCGGAGACTAATAAAGATAGAACTACGAAACTTTAGAATTGAAACAAGTTTGGTGTTCAGATGAATTTTCCATATTTTGGAGAAAATTGAAAAACCGGAAGTGGGACATCGGAAACCCTAAGTGGGACCATAAATCCGTATCTCAAAAACGGCTCGAACGATTTTCTTCAAATTTGTTACATAAACACTCTATTAGATGTCCTTTCGAATGATATAGCTGGTTAGTTCAGAAAAATTGATACGCGTTCTGTATAAATAGCTCAATTTCAGGTTTCGGATGCGCGTTCCTTAAAAACCAGCTGTACGGATATTTTTTCAAACTCGCCATATTAACTCACTTTTAAATATGCTTTTGTATGTAATTATTGTTTTCCTGTCAATGATTGAGTTTTGGTAAAAGTTGGTTTCTCAAAAACTGCTCTATCGATTTTCTTGAAAATTGTTATATAAATCCATTTCTTTCTTGTGTATCACGTAATTATTAGAGGAAAATTAACAGCTACCCTGTTTAGTGTTGGGCGGATATTAACCAAAATCAGACTACCCTCCTTTTCGTGGCTCTAAAGTGACAGCTTCATGGTCGTACACTTTGAATATCAATTCGATATTCGGGCATGCGTTGTGAAATGCCCTAAATTTAATCCTAATTAAAAAAGCAAACATTAATCTGAAAAATAATATGGTTATTAATAAATAAATTTACTCTCAAATAATACTAGATTCATATAATTTTAATTAATTTCTTTATTAAATATCCAAATTTTGAATACTAATTAAATTGATTATTCTATGATTTTACAATACAATATAAATGATATAACAATGATCTTTGATTTTGCATCAATGGTGCTAAAGATGAGTACTTAGAAAACATGTATCTAGAAATGCGTTTTTGCAAAATAAAATGAATGTTTACTGACCAAGTAACAAGAAAACTTCTCACCAGATTTACCAGATGATATGGCACAGTCAAGGCACAAATTTCTGTCTTAGCCTTTTAAAAGGCAATAAAACAGCTTTGTAGTCTTCAGTAAAACAGCTTTTGTATTTTTATATTCTTTTTCCTTTTAAATAATGCCCTTTTGTATCTTTATTATTTTGTTTTTAACAAAATGGCTGATTTTGCCCATCATTTAGGTAGGTCAGAAGCTTAGGTAGATCTCGGAAATTGGTGTTTCAAAAAATAACTCTACTACATATATATATACATTATATATATATATATATATATATATATATATATATATATATATATATATATTTCTAATTTTTTATCTCGCTTTATGTAAGCTTCGTTTTATACGTCTCTACATGTGTATAAAGTTTATCTTACCAGAAAAATTTTAAGTTTCTACTTCTTTAGGTCACTTTTATATCTTGTGATCATATTATCTCCAAAAAATGCATATAATATGTGTAATAGTTTGTAATGGAAGTCGTGTGGTTGTTTCACACCAGATATTTTATTAATATGTTTGTATAATCAATTTGAATTTTTCAAAATAGACATGGAATAAGCAAAATTTACAATATTTAATAAATGAAATATTTGTATTTTTCTAATGGTGGATGTAAAGGTATATTTTATATCTTGAATTTCAATCCTCCACTTTTTCCCTCCATTGTTTACAACTACATTGTCATTTCCTCTCTCATAGACACATATATCTTTTAAAAATTAGTTATTAAGCATGATGAAATTAAATGATTCACGTACCTTTCATGCAATTTTTTGCTTTCCGAAAATACATACGTAAGGAAATCATTGTAATCGTGACAAAATTCTGACTTTGCGATGTTGGCGTATCTACATGTTTTGAGGTCCCATCCCTAACAGCACATCTTCTCCAAATAAAATCCTGAGAATGTCCTCTGGATGAAAAGGATATCTACAGACATCCTATGGACATCTTCAGGATGGGTTATGGAGAAGTGTGTTGTTAGGGATGAGTTAATTTTTACTATTTTCATGATGATGATGATGTTGATGTATGTGTATGTATGTGAGTGATCACAATATCATCTAAATGCTTTTTTTCGAAGGGTAGGCAAAAAACCAGGGTTTTTTTTAGGAAAAAAAAAAAAACTTTTTAGGTTGATTTTTTTTAGAAATCGACCTATTGCAACCACTTCGTTTATCTATATATTTATCTGTCTATCTATAATGAAATTTGTCATTACGATAACTCTCGAAATAATACTCCAAATCGAACCAAATTTGCATTGCTAACTGATCTTATAAATATCTTGGATGAGTACGGTAACCAAATTGCTCTGACATTTTGTTTTCAAGTGGCGGCCACTTGAGAATTTCAAACCCACATTGTGAAAAGTGTATTTAAAGCCAAATTTTTTGTATTTTAATGTAAATATACATAACATAAGGGTTTCGATGAACTTTATTAATGAACTTTATCCTCCCTTTTTATTAAAATGGCGGGTATCTTAAGTTAAGCGGGGCCACTTGAAATCAAGATACCACTTGAAAATTTAAAATCATGATAACTTCCACATAATACTCCAAATCGAACCAAACTTGGACAGTGAACTTATCTGATAAATAACTTGTGTGAGTTTGTTCAAGTTGCTCCGTCATTTTGTTTTCAAGCGAAGTCCACTTGAAAATTTCAAATTTAAATTGTAAAAAGCGTATTCAGAATTTGTTTCTATTTGGATGTATACATAGACCATAAAAGTGTCTCAATGAAGTTTATTAATGAACTTTATCTGCCATTTTTAATAAAGTGGTGGATATCTTAAGTTAAGCAGGGCCATTTGAAATCAGGCTATACCATCACATGAAAATTTAAAATCACGATAACTTCCGAAATAATACTCCAAATCGAACCAAATTTGGACAGTTTCTTAACTTATTTTATGAAGATCTTGGATGAGTTTCTTAACCTAGTTGCAGCGACATTCTGCTTTCAAAAAATTTTCAAATTCGAATTGTAAAAAGCATATTCCGAATTTGTTTGAATTTTAATGTATACATAAACCAAAAAATGTCTCAATAAAATTTATTAATGAACTTCATCCGCTATTTTCACCAAAGTGGCAGATATCCATATTATCGTAAGGGAAAAACATAGATATAAAATACGAAAAAAAAATCTTCTGTCATCGGTAGAGTAATCAATCCGGGTCCCCACTGACTGCGACAGCGTACAAACCTGCACACAACGCGCATATTCGCCCACCGTTCCCGAGCCTCTTAATTGTTTTACACTTTCAAAAATATCCACAATCGTTTTATCAGGCTTTTAAACCTAATAATACTAAATCCCAACGTTCTATCTAATTTCTTATTTTTGCCCCTGCGCTGGTCCTTCCCGTCCCTCATAATAATTCTACACTTTCGTAAATATCCGCAATCGATATATCGAACCTTAAAACCTAATAATACCATTTTTGAACGTTTAAACTCTAATTTCTATATTTTTGCTCCTTCGCCCCCACCCCCTCCCTCCTTCCCGTCTATCCTAATACTTTTTCTCTTCTCTTCAGGAAATGTAATCGATTTGTAGGTCCCCAAAACCAACACGTACCAATTTTGTACGGTTTAAATCTATTTCTATTGTTTTGCCCTTCGCCCTTCCCTTCCCGGCTCTCCTAAAAAGTTTACAGATTTGAAAATCGACTTGTAAGTATCAAAAACCGCTATGTACCAATTTTGAACGATATCTAACTCTATTTTTTCCCCTCCGTCACCCCCTTCCCGCCTGTCCTAATAGCTTATTTACACTTTCGAAAATATCCTCATTCGACTTGCAGGCCTCTAAAATCTATCTATACACTTTCAAAAATATCCGCAATCGTTTTCTCAGGCTTTTAACCTAATAATACTAAATTCCAACATTCTACCTAGTTTCTTTATTTTTGCCCCTGCGCTCACCCTTTCCGCCCCTCGTAATAATTCTACACTTTTGTAAATATCCGCAATCGATTTATAGGGCCTTAAAACCTAATAATACTAATTTTCAACGCTCTAAATCTTATTTCTATATTTTTACCCCTCTATCCTAATAATTCTACAAATTCGAAACTATCCGCAACCGATTTGTAGTTATCAAAAACCTCTATGTACCGATTTTGAACAATCTAACTCCTTTTTTTTTTTTTTTTTTTTTTTTTTTTTGTCCCTCCGCCTCCCCGCCCCCTTCCCGGCCCACCTAGGACGAATTTCTAAAATTCTAGAAATTAGTTTTAGGCATTTGTGTGAGCTATATTTTAGAGCAAAAGTCTCACATATATATATATATATATATATATATATACATATATAAAGGATTATTTGAAATTACGTTATGACCCCCCTCCTCCCCCCAGTGCGGCTGAATTTTTAAAATTCCAGAAATTAGTTTTTAAGTATTTGTATTAGCTATATTTCAAAGAAAAATTTTACGGATATCTCTTTTTACTTCCATTACTCTACTACCGTAGGTAATTTGTATTCTGTATTGTATTCTGTCCAAAAATTCGATATCGAGTTTTCACCTGATTTACACGTTTTAAGTCCTCCTGTGTCCAAAAATGTAGTTTTGGGCAATTGGTCAGTGTGTATGTATATGTAGAATCTTCTGGCTATCATATCTCCAAAATTAATAAAGATAGAACTACGAAACTTCACAGCCGGAACAAGTCTGGTGTACAGATAAAATTTACAAATTTTAGTAAAAATTTTAAAAACAGAAGTGGGCCATCGTAAAATGGAAATGGGAGCGTAAGTCCGTATCTCAAAAACAGCTCTAACGATTTACTTCAAAATTGCTATATAAACACTCTACTAGATGTTCTTTCGACAGATATAGTTGGTTAGGTTTGGAAAATTGATAGGCGTCTTGTATAAATAGCTCAATTTAAAGTCTCGCAAATGCGTTCCTTTAAAAACGGCTGTACGGATTTTTTTCAAACTCGCCATATTAACTCGCTTTTAAATATCCTTTTGTATGTAATTATTGTTTTCCAGTCAATAATCTAGAATATCAAGTTTTGGTAAAAGTTGGTTCTCAAAAACGGCTCTAACGATTTTCTGGAAAATTGTTTCATTGATCCATTTTAAATACCCTTTCTCATAACTCGCTATGTAAACTCTATTTTATATGTCTTTATACGTGTATCAAATTTCTCTTACTGGAAAATTCCAAAGAATGCATGTAATATGTGTAATTGTGGGTAATGGAAGTCGTGTAGTTGTTTCGCACAAGTTTCCCCCCCCCCCCCAAGATAATTTAAAGCGAATTCAAAAGGAAAAACGAGATTTCACACGTGTTTTTTGTCCCCCCCCCCCGAGTGGTAGGGTAAAGGTGGAATTTTGTAAAATCCCGTTACAATAATGTCGGATACATATAAAAAATTTACGCGCCAAATATAGCGACCATTAATCCCATGGATTTCCCAAGACAAATTTAGCGCTAAAAGGGAGAATCTCGAATTAGCTCCGTCGTAACGCCCCCCCCCCCCCCCCAAAAAAAAAAAAAAAAAAATCGAAAATCTCACACACACACACAAAAGAAAGAAAGAAAATGTTTTTGGAAATATCCTAAATAAGACACTTAGCTTTTTTCAATACATTTGTACCATTTTAGTAGAGCTCTACTAAAAAGTCCGGGATTTCTGAAATTTCCCCCCAAAAAACGATTTCTTTCCTCCCTCCTGTCAAGAATTCCAAAATCGTACATAATGTTTTATCTATACTCAAATCTAGTTTTCTCATGCGCAATTTCTTCAGCGTGAAGTAATTTGGGGCCGAGTTATGCTTACAAACTTTTTTTTTTTTTTGCTTCCTACCCCCCAGGGTGAAAGGGGGGATATTTCGATATATTCCGTTACTTTAGGGGTCGGATACATATATAAGCAATCCAAGCATGAAACTTTCTGACCCTGACCACAGCTCTCATAAATTTCTCAGGACAAATTTAGCGCTAAAAGTGGTGCCTCGAATTTGCCCTTTGTAACACATACCTATCCCCCCCCCCCCAAAAAAAAAAAAAATAAAAAATAAAAAAGAAAGGCAAATCACAAAAAAAGCGTGTTTTGAAAATGTCCTAAAGAAGACCCATGGCTGTTTTCAACATCTTTTTTCCATTTTTGTTAAAATTTTACTAAAAATCTGGAATTTGCACAATTTCCCGCCAAAAATTGATTTCCCTCTTCCCTCCCCTTAAAAATCGAAATTTACTAAATCGCAATGTTTTATTTATTCAATTACTTTAGGTGTTGGATACATACATATAATCCCAGCACCGAAATTCGTGACCGCAGCTTCCATAGATTTCTCAGGAGGAATTTAGCGCTAAAAGGGTTGTCTCGATTTTGACCCTTCG
The DNA here is from genome assembly GCA_963930645.1 of Salticus scenicus. Lineage (NCBI taxonomy): Eukaryota > Metazoa > Arthropoda > Arachnida > Araneae > Salticidae > Salticus > Salticus scenicus. The sequence continues at coordinate 32,033,223 of OZ005659.1, read as the reverse complement.
TAACCCCTTCTCACAAAAATATCGGAAATTAGGGGGGAAAATGTGTTTTTGGAAATTTTCTAAGGAAGTCTCGTAGCTTTTTTTAACATCTTTGTTCCATTTTTTGTAGAGTTCTTTAAAAAATTCGGAAACTGCGAAATTTCTCGCCACCGGAATTTACGAACAAAATTTAAATAAAAGAAATTTTAAATTTTCAGGTAAAAAAAAAGGGCCTTTTCTAATATGTTATAAACGTCAATTTTTGCTAAAAAGTTTCCGGGATGAGTTTTTGCACTTGAGAATTAAAATAAGGTGTTCCATCAGCGGGAACACTGTGACTGAAAGGGTTAATAATCTAAAATTCCTAAATTGCAGATAACGTTTTTTTTTTATACTCATGACTATTGTTTATATGTGCAATTTCTTTACAGTGAAGTAATTTGGAGCGGTGTTATGCTTACAAATATGTTTTGACTTTTGTTTCCCCGATCCCGGCGAGAACTGGGGAGGGAATTTCGAAAAAGTTGGCAGATTTTAGTTGGGTAAAAGCCTAAATTTCTGCCAAGCGCCGTTGAATTCCGTCCAGCCATTCTCACGTGATACCCGGACAATAATAGCGTTACAGACATACAGACACGATGACACACACACAGACAAAATTTTCTGAAGTAATTTTCGACTTTTATGGTGTGTGGAACGTGAAGATATCGCATTTTTTTTTTTTAAATTCTGATAAATTTACAGACAAAATTCTGATTTTATTAATATCGATACACAGCTTGATATCCAGTTACTGTAATTCTAAAAGAACGCATAGAAACAGTGTTCATGTTCAGGTACCATACTTTCAGCTGCGCTTTTATGTTAGGCGCGAAAATAAGAGCGCAAAATCTTTGAAAATAATAGTGTGATTTCGTCGTGTATAAATAATTTCATAAACATTTGACTCCCATTTCTTGCAAACTTTAAATTGTTCTAGTTTCTTCAGTTATAAAATCAACTTGCTTATGTCGTTAAAAATATTTGTTTCATTCAATTCCTAGACTTCAATATTAATACAACTTATTTTGCTCAGGAATGTAAATTAATTCTCCATACCTAAAGAGTAAATAAAATATTTAGTTTAATTTGAAGTCTTTTTTTTTTTTTTAATAACTACGTATTTTGCGGTTCCGTGAATAATTAAACAATTTTTAACAGTTGTTCTTTGTGAGTCTGTTATCAGTGTAACTTTAAAAACTAAATACCGGCAGGGAACTCAAGTGTTATATTTTAAAGTTCATATAAAATTCATACTTGAACAGTTTGATCAATATTGATAAGTTTCAACGAGTGATACGGGTTAAAGTTGTCAATAAATGTGATTGAAAGTTATTGTTGAACATAATTTAAAATTTAATATTAGTCGTGAATTCTATAGAAATGTAGATATTAGTTTCAAATGTGGGTTGAGAAAGGTGGTACTCCCCTCCGCCCTTCCCACAGAAAATTATTTGTCAAATTAAATAATTCGTAAAGCTAGCTTAAATTCTTTTTACTATAGAATTTTATACAGTACTTGATATTTTATTCCTCAACCTGAATCTGTCTGTATAAAATTTAAATGTAGGGTAAGAAAAAGTCGTGTGGGTGCCACACCAGATTATATACTTTAAAATAAAATTTATTATTGAAAATCTGCTTAATTTAGTAAAAAGTTTTATATAACTTGTTAAAAAAAATGTTTGTATATTGTCAATCGTGGCATTATCAGTAAAATATCAGATTTATGTACAAAGTATTCATATAATAATAGTATTACGCGCAATGAAAAACTATTGAAAATATGATCATATATTTCCTATAAATAAGTCTCTGAACGATTGTCTTCTAAATTGTTATGTTACTCACATCCGTAATACAGGTGAAATCTATAATAAAAATAAAAACTGAATAAAAAACCACAACGCCTAGACGTATCTTCACCACAGAAATGTAAACATCTTTCCATCGAAACCACGAACGAGAGGCGTAGCCGAATAAAGGGTGTGTCAAAGAGAAAAATCGGCACAAATTTGTAAAATTTTTGGACTTTCTTTGCAAATTTAATTGATTTAAAATTTTATTAAAATACAGGATTTTTTTCCGCATTGAAATAAACTCTTTGAGATTGACGCAGCTTTTTAAATTCTGTTTTAAAAAATTGAAAGAGTTTTTTATAAGCCATTTAATGCATCAACCCAAATATTGCAATAAAACAGCTTTTTTAAAAAACAACTGTTATTCTTTCATAAAATCTACAAAAGCTGCGTCAGTTTACGAAATGAGAGTAATCCAATAAAAAAAACCGCGTCTCAATCAATTAATATGCCACTGTTTTAAGTGCAAAGAAAGTTTTCCATAAGATAACATTGGCTTTTAGAAAAGGAAATGCTGAGTGAAGAGGGCCCT